>JAJIBD010025470.1:0-97116 GCA_021461705.1 Cryptotis parvus | reverse complement strand
AAAGGTTTTATGGGCTAAGTAAAATGAAATGAAGCTGTTACACAACGGCAGGGGTGGTGGAAGAGGCCTCGTTTAGGAGAGAAGACATGGTGATTACTGCAAAATGGATGAAGCACAAAATAAAATTGAATGCAATGTTTTAGATGCCAGAGTTGAAACTTAGTTATGTAAATGAGAACAGGCAGTAATTAATGCCTGATCTGAGGTTTATTCACGAGGTTAAATCAGGTAGCAATCAATCACTATGAATTGACTTTTTGTGTGTGTGTCTTTTTGGGTCATACCAGTGATGCTCAGAGGTTACTACTGACTCTGCACTCAGGAATTACTCCTGGTGGTGCTCGGAGGACCTATGGGATGCCGAAAATCGAACCCAGGTTGGCTGCATGCAAGGCAAACACCCTCCCCACTGTGCTGTCGCTCCAGGCCTTACAAACCGACTTTTGTTGATTCATTTTCTGATAATTTCATCTGGCATTTATTTAAGCTTTGTTGGAGCAAGCAGAGTGAAATGTTATATGCCTGCCACTGGGGCAGGCAGGGACCTCTGGGACACAGTTGGGGGGGGGTGTGGGACAGGAACTTCGTCTGCCTGAAACTTTATGAACGACTTTGGAAGTCATGGTGTCTTCATGAAAAATTAATAAAATATTTGAAACAACTGAAATAAATGAAGATAACGTAACAGAGACAGGAAGCGACACTGAGAAAGTCAGGCTCGGACAACTGCATTGTAAATGCAGGAACTAATGAGAGGGCAGAAGAGGGAGGGGGAGAGAGAGAGAGAGGGAGAGGAGGAGAGAGAGAGAGAGAGAGAGAGAGAGAGAGAGAGAGAGAGAGAGAGAGAGAGAGAGAGAGAGAGAGAGAGAGAGAGAGAGAGAGAGAGAGAGAGAGAGAGAGAGAGAGAGAGAAGCAAAAGCTCATAGATAAAGAACACCCGGCCAGCGAGACTCACGCCGAGTTCTCCGGACACGGCGTGGCTGTAGTCATGGTCGAGTGGTCAAGGCGATGGACCAGAAGGGGGACACGGCCAAAGAGGGAATGAAACTTCATCTGCAGAATCGCCAACACTCAGAGCTGAAGCAGCTGCAAGACCAACCTGAAACAAACAATAGCAGAGAATGTTCCCGGCCTCTAAACCAGCTCTGCAGGAACAGGGATGGACACCACCACCACCAGAGTCCAGCGGGAGGGGCGTCTGCCTGGCACGCGGCAACCTGTGTTCAATCCCGCATCCCATAGGGTCTCCCTCAGCACCACAAGGTGTCAATTCCTGAGTGCAGAGCCAGGTACAGTAACCCCTGAGCATCACCGGGTGTGACCCAAAAAGCCAAAAAAAAGAAGAAAGAAAAAGAAACCCGTGGAGGTGTTATATATTGGCTAAAGGATTCACCTTTTGTACATCCACGCGCCAAGCGGAGGTGCAGTCAGGTCAGAGTGACGGGTGGGCCAGAGGGACAGTGCGGGGCTGAGGGAAGGGGCTGGCCTGCCTCGTATGCGGGCTCGGGACCCACTCACCCACTCCCGGTCCATCTTCCCGGAGCACAGCCAGGAGTAAGCCCGGGCACCGAGGGGTGCAACCCAAAAGACAGACCTCAGGAGACAGACTAACAGTGGCAGTGGGGACCGTCACCCTGCCTCATAGCTGTGTATCTCACGGTGATTCCATTAAAATAAACTAATAAGTAAATACAATAAACAGAGGATGTCAGCAGGGGCCGGGTGTGGCGTCAGCTAAGACGCATGTGTGCCTGGGCTCACGGCAGCGTGATGTGTAGCGCCAGGGCGGAAGCAACCGAGGGGTCTGGCGAGAGGATGAGGGGAAGGACCACGGCGTGGGCATGCAGAGAGCCGCGGCTCAGCCGGGCAGAGATGAGGTCCTCCGTGGCACAGCCAAGAAGCAGAGGGCGCAGTTCCCGGAGTCAGCCGGGGGAAGACGGCGGCAGCCCACCGGTGTCGCAGGAACGAGGAGATGGAACAGGCCGAGGGCAACGCAAACAGACCTTTGTACTCGGGCCAGAGAACTGAGGTGACCGGGGCAGTGGACGGACTGTGGCAGATGACCGTGGGAGGGGTTTTCTCCCGCTGGTGGGGGCTGCAGGAGCAGAGAGCACAAACACAAGTGAGCGTGGAAGTAAAAACCAACTCGAGCCAGAGAGAGCCCAGAGCGGCCTCCGTGCGGGTGGCTGGTTCAATGCTGGGCGCTCCATCGCTGACCTGGTTTCCATCCCGGCACCCTAGAGTGTCTCCCAAGCACCAGGACTAGTTTCTGAGCTCAGAGCCAGAAGTGAGCCCTGAAGACCAGGTGTGGCCCCAAATGAAACAAAAACAAATCTATAAATAACAAAGGGAAGGAAGAACCATGGAACAGGAAATCTGGAGAAGCGATGTAAACCGTGTGCCAAGACCCACGTGGAGGGTGGGAGGACCAGGGCTCCCTCCCGCACCTTGGAGGGTCCCAGGCCCCAGGAGAGACCCTGAGCATGGCCTGCTGTGGTCTCCTCGCACACGACTCATGATTCTGGTCGTGTGACAGCCTTTGACCCCCATCACGCGCTGTTCCCTGCATACGCCCCCTGGGCCTGGCCCCCAAAGGAAGTTTCCAGGCTGCTGAGGGCTCAGATCTCTCTGTGGTCTTTAACATGTGGGGTGCATAGTCCTCCGAGCACCGCCAGGATGATTCCTGAGTGCAGAGTGTAACCCTTGAGTACTGCCGGTGTGACCCCCAAAAAAAACCAAACAAAAAATAAAATGTGGGTGCTAGTGTAGCCCAAGGGCATCTGCTCACTCCAGGAACACGAAGAGCCTCAAACCATTGGTTCAGGTCATTTGAATGAGGTCTATAATTGTTACTGTTTTTGGCATATTAAATACGACACGGGTAGCTTGCCAGGCTCTGCCGTGCGGGTGGTATACTCTCAGTAGAAGGCTCTCATCTTGAGGCATTTACTGATCAACCCACAACGGGGAGACACTGGCTTTTCTCTTGGGTGGAGCTCTCACGAGCTGTGGAGTCCGGATGTAGAAAATGACTGACCTCATGGTGTGGGGGTTCCTCTGGCTTCCTTGAGGCTCTATTGGGATGGTGGGCCAGGGCTAGAATCCGTCTTCCCTCCCGGACGCCTCATAATCAGCTGAGCACAGGGACAGCCTGTAGCAGCTCTGCCCTATGTATCGCTTTGGTGATTCAATAAAAACTTAAAATAAATAAAATTAAGTAAACTAAAATAAAACAAAATAAAGTAAAATAAAGTAAAATAAATATCACTGTCTCACTGTATTACTATCTTCCCATTGTTCATCGATTTGCTCGAGTGTGCACTAGTAACATTTCCATACGTCCTGTCACAAGCAAGCGTAACCCAAGGGCATCTACTTGCTCCAGGGACAGGAGGAGCCTGAAACCATTCTTCAGGTCATGGAACTGAGGTCCATAATTGTTACTAGTTTTTGGCATAACTGGTAATTAAAACACGGGTAGCTTGCCAGGCTTTGCCGAGTAGGTGGTATAGCCTCAGTAGAAGGCTCTCAACTCGAGCATTTACTCGAGTAAAATAAAATAAAATAAAATAAAATAAAACAAAGTAAAATAAAGTAAAATAAAATGAAATAAAATGAAAGTGCCATCACTGAAGAGTTCGTAACAACCATTTCCCCTGGGAGTGTCACCGCCAAGGTCCCCAGCGAGCTCTCGGCAAACTGCAAACAGTATGTGAAAGGGACCATATGGGACAATCAAGGGACACTCACCAAGGCTCAGTGACCGGGGACAAATCAGCAAGTGGGATCAACCACCCTCTCGAGGGTCAGGGCAGGCGACACCTGGTTCCGAAGGACTCCTCCCAAAGCAGGCGGTGGAGGACCCCAGCCGGCCTGCAGCTAAGGTCACACTCCCCGGCGCAGCGCTGGACGTCGTGCTCTGACACGAGACAGGACAGAACCTGCTGTCCCGACCATCACTCACAGAGCTGGCACTCAGCCCAGGCAGGAGAGAGGAAAACAAAGGATTCAGCCGCTCAGACGGGCAGGAAGGGAGTGAACCGTCGCTACTCGCCGTGATGGGGGGCAGGGGGACGCACAGGCACCCTCAGGCTTCACCCTAGACTCGCAGGAGTCAGCGTCACATGGCAGGTTCCCACAACAGGAGAACTCAGGCTGAGCACGAAGGCGTTTGCACCCGTGTGTCTAGGGAAGGGCTGATGCTGAGGCCTAGAATGTACTTACAAAGCTCAGTGACCAGGGCCAGAGCAACAGACGAGCGGGGAGGGCGTTTGCCTTGCAAGCAGCCGACCCGGGTTCGATCCCGGCATCCCATAAGGTCCCCTGAGCACCGCCAGGACTAAGTCCTGAGCGAAGAGCCAAGCCAGGAGCAGCCCCTGAGCATTTTCCAGGTGTGACCCAAAAAGCAAAACAAATAAACCCACCATGGAGAAGGCCAGCAGGGAGGAGGGGCCCTGGGGACTCGTGGACACAGAGCCGTCACCTCACACGGTCTGTGGGCGTGTGATTCGGGGGCCGTCACAGAGCGTGGGGCTGTCTCGGACAACCGAGGACGGAAAACACAGACACCAATTCTATAGCTGGGCCTGGACCCCAGGAAACCTGGAGCAGCGGATTCCTGACGAGACCTATACACGCGTGCTCACGGCAGCGCTGGGGACAGCAGCTCAGACACGGAAACGCCTGCCCACGCGGCCCAAGGATGGGAGCCTGGCATGGACGATGCAGCCGTGGGCCTCAGGCTCTGCCCAGCTGAGGGCAAAGAAGCCTCCAGTGGCCAGCACGAGGGCATGCGACGGCCTGAGGGGAGGCAGGGGCGCGGGAGGGGCAGCAGAGCCCACGAGGGTCCAGCCGCCTGCCCTGCCAGACCAACTCTGGCTGGAATCCCGGAGCAGTCCCGGGGGGACCCTCAGGGGGCACAGAGTTAAGAACAGCCCCTGAGCATGGCTGGGTGTGGCCCCCCCCCCCGCCCGGCACACCCCCAAAAAGGAAGGGCAAGACAATGGCCAGTGAAAAGCCCAGAAAATGCCAACAGGGCTGAGGTAAGGCTGTAGATGTGGGGGTGCAGAGAAGGGACCCGGTAAAGAAGGAGCAAGAGCCATAGCATGAAGAGGCTCACAAGCGGCTGGGGGAGGCTGGAACTCGGCTCACCCCGGGCCCAGCTGACTATGGGACCCCCAGGAGGGCAGGCGGGTTTTGGGAGTGGGCCCGTCACTTCTGGGGGGTCCCGGAAGCAGCCAGATGAGACTCGCCCATCACACTAGCCACCATTTTCGCTGTCCGGACGGCTGGGAAACTGCCTCACAACCAGATTAACAGAGCAAAACCAGTTTGAGCCCAGGTTGCGCGTATGCTTGCAGCCGCGCGGTCCATTAAAATAGTGGAAACAGTAATGTCTTTTAATGCACTGCATTCCACGAAGAGCAGGAAAGTTTGGCGGGAGGGAGAGATAAAGAGAAGAGAAATGACGTACAGAACCCGCCAAGTAGTTGAGGTATGGGAGGGGGAGGGAGGTGGGGACATTGGTGATGGGAGATGGGTTTGGGTGGAGAGATGGGTGTTGGAACACTGTACAACCAAAACTCTACATGAGCATCTTTCAATTGTATGTCTAAAATGGTGTAATAATATTTGGGAGGGAAAAATAATAAAATAAAATTCAATCCAAAAAAAAATTAAAAAAAATAACACACACACACACAAAAAGATCAGGTAAGACAGAGAAGGGAAAAGTGTGCTAATAATCGTCGAAAATGAGGGGCTGGGTGATAGTCCAGCAGGTAAGGCGTTTTCCTCGCATGCGACTGGACCCGAGTTCGATCCCCAGCATCCCAGATGGTCTCCCGAGCACCAGCAGGCGTAATTCCTGAATGCAGAACCAGGAGTAACCCCTGAGAATTTCTGGGTGTGACCCAAAAAGCAAAAAAAAAAAAGATAATAGCCTAGAACTGAGCATGAATTTAGGCAAAAAGATACATCTGATACCTTCTAAAAAGTATACATTGCAATCCACAATGTGTAAGAGAAAAAAGAAAGAGAGAGAAGAGAAAAGAGATAAAGAACCTGCCATAGAGGCAGGCTAGGGGATGGAGAGGAATTGGGGTTATTGGTGGTGGGAAATGGGCACTGATGGGATGGGTGCTAGAACACTGCATGACCCAAACCCGAACATGAGCATCTTTGTAATTGTATGTCTCACGATCGTCTAATAAAATATTTTTTAAAATTGAAAAAAAAATAGACACAGATAAGCCGATAACGCCAAGGCTACCTCGACCCAAGACCTTAGCACGGAAAGACAGAGTGAAGCAAGAGACGCCGGCACCTGCCAGCCCCTGTCGGGAACGCCGCCCGGGGTCCCCGACAGTGTCAGGACAGAGGTTGTCTTCTACCTCCGAGGGCGCCGGGAGAACAGATGAAAACTCACGAATCCGGTGCAGTTCCAAAAATGGCTTTTAATAGTACAAAAGCTCTTCCACAGCAATCCAATATAATGAACAAACTCTAGCTCTGGTCCGAACTTAGACCATACAAAAGAGCCTAAGTCTCCCACCAAAGAGAGAGGATCTCACCCGAGCTGAGTCCTACCCAGAAGAAGGGAGCAGAAGGCCAAGAGCAAAAGGCCAAAAGGCCAAAAGCCAAAAGCCACAGGAGCCAAAAACTGAAGGCTGAGGAACCAAAAGGCAAAAGGTGAAGCAGCCTCAAGTCAGCCCCTTATATACACCAAAGTAATCCAATCGGGAGGGGCATGTCAACAAAGAACTCTAAACAGAATGTAGTGCCATACCTTATTGCAGGTATAAACAAAGGTTATGCCAAGGACTAAGGAGATTATCTCTTATGTAAAACACTGGAGAGAGGGGCTAATATAAAGTAATACATCTTAACTTCATGAGCTTCATGTAATCTAGATGGTACCCACAAGGTCCTTCTTATTATTATCTGCACCAGGGTGATTCTGAGTATCTTGTTCTCATGTACTGAAAGGGTCACACTCGCCTGCTTAGAGCAAACTAGTATGATCCTTCCTATAGTCTCCAGCGTAGCCAGGGTGGTAGTCTCCTGGTAAATTCTAACTGTCCCACGTTGGGTGCAGTGGGTATAAGGAGGAGCTGTGCCCAATCTAGAAAACATAGAAGTCTTAGTAGATGTATAAGTCAGAAGTTATTCAATCAAGGTGACTTCTGTAACTGCCACACCCTCTAGCAGTGTTTACATAGAAGAGAGGTCTCATTAGAATGAACCTTGGCTTAAGTAGATTAAGCTGGGAGTGGGCAAAACAACAAAACTCCCAGAATAGCTAAACATGTCCTCCAACAAGCCCCAGAGACCCGGGTGCGGCCCTCGCGGTGTGAAAATTCCGGAGGCAGAGCCAGGAGTGACCTCAAAAAACAAAACAAAAGGCCTGCCATGGAGGTCGTCTGGAGAGAAGGTGGACAGCAGTGGGCAGGGTAAGGGACACAGTGGACGGCAGTGGACACCGCGAGGGGAGGGTGTGGGACATTGCACTAGAATAACTTTGTAATTCACGCTGACTAAGTAAAATGTTAAATTGCTGGCCCTGGCTCCACGGTGCTAAGAGAGACGTGGCCACAGGAAGTTCACACACATTCCTGACTTGGGGCAGGGAGAAGGTGGGTCGGGCCGCTGGGGGAGAGGGAGGGTCCCCTGGGGTGGGAAGCGTAACCCTGGCTGGCAGCATCAACAATGAAGCCAGTGAGGCCCTCGAGACAGGCAGTTCTCATCCCATCCTGGCAGTTCTCCCCGTCTGGCGAGCACCAGCGCCCAGCACAGCGCTGGCACGGCCCAAAGGGCCCAGAAACCAGCCATGAGCAGCGGGGTCCGGGCGAGGCCAGGCTTGTCAGTGCAAGTGGACAGGTCACTCTGAAGAGCCTCACCACCCTCGGAGAGTTCAGAGTGGTGATGGGGTATCAGGGACGGTACGGGGACTCACCTGGGTCCTGGGGCCGCGGAGGGGCCACGGGCAGGAACGGGACTGGCAGAGACCAGGACAGACGTCAGGGAAGGAAGAGCTGCCACGGCAGAGGCACATTCGGATGTGTCCTTCCAGGGAGAGAGGACAGACCCTCAGGTTCTGGTGTGGGCAGTCCGGAAGTCTCTGGAAGGAAGGGGTGGGGTCCAATGTGTGGTCAGCGGCAGCGGGCAAGCGAGACCCTCTCAGAGGCTGATAAAGTCGGGGGTCACGGTCAGAGGCAGCGCTGGGAAGACAGAGAGGGAGGGCATCTGAGGGCTGCAGTCTCCACATGGGGCGGGCGGCCAGACCCCCGACTTCACCAGGAGCAGCTGCCACGGGGGGTGGGGGGCAGGACCTGCGTGCAGAGTGGCCACGTGCAGTGGCCGGGACAGTGTGCCGGGTCCCACCCCCAGGGGCTCAGGTGGGAGATCAGATGACAGCCCCATGCCAGGGACTTGGCCCCAGGACTCTGGGGTCCCTCTGGGCCCTAAAGCCCCCACAATCACACCAAGATCCTAACTAGCCCCCAAAGGCGAGACCAGGTCAGGCCTAGGCTGGGGACACTCACCTCGGAGCTGGGGCCAGGGATGTGGGGGGAGCCCTCTCCGGGGGGACCCCAGGTCTTCACAGCATCTCTGGGGTCCAGTCACGTGGATCTCAAAGAGAGCAAAAAAGTGGGTCAGCGCCCACGCCCGGGGAGCCACCAGGAAGCCACGGCAGGAAGGTGGCGTCGGGTGGGGAGAGTCACCATGGAAGGCGGCGGCTGCGCTGGCCCTGTGAGGAGGGGGATGCAGGGGGGCTTTTCCCTCCTGGGGGCAGCGGCACCGGAGGGGCCGTGTGATGAGGATACAGGTGACTGCAGGTGACTGCGCCCGGCCCCAGCCTGCAGCAGCTGATTTTCTTTGGGCCACACCTGGTGGTGCTCAGGGCTGACTCCCGGCTCTGTGCTCGGGGCTGACTCCTGGCTCTGTGCTCAGGGCTGACTCCTGGCTCTGTGCTCAGGGCTGACTCCTGGCTCTGTGCTCAGGGCTGACTCTTGGCTCTGTGCTCAGGGCTGACTCCTGGCTCTGTGCTCAGGGCTGACTCCTGGGCTCTGTGCTAGGGGCTGACTCTTGGCTCTGTGCTCAGAGCTGACTCCCGGCTCTGTGCTCAGGGCTGACTCTTGGCTCTGTGCTCAGGGCTGACTCCTTGGCTCTGTGCTCAGGGCTGACTCCTGGCTCTGTGCTCAGGGCTGACTCCTGGCTCTGTGCTCAGGGCTGACTCTTGGCTCTGTGCTCAGGGCTGACTCTTGGCTCTGTGCTCAGGGCTGACTCTTGGCTCTGTGCTCAGGGCTGACTCCCGGCTCTGTGCTCGGGGCTGACTCCTGTGCTCTGTGCTCAGGGCTGACTCCCCGGCTCTGTGCTTAGGGCTGACTCCCGGCTCTGTGCTCAGGGGCTGACTCCGGCTCTGTGCTCAGGGAGCACTCCTGACTGAGCAGGACTCAGGGGCCCTACTTGGTGCCGGGGATCAAGCCGGGTCAGACACATGCAAGCCAGCATCTCGCCCCTGTACTATCTCTCCAGCTTGAGGGGTCCCCAGGAATAGTCTGACACCCCACTAGTTTTCCAGTCGGTGCTCAACACTGGACGTGCGCTGAGACTCTGTCTGGGGCCATGAGGGTGAACCAAACTGTGTTTGTGGGGGGCGCAGGGACTTGGTGAGGAAGAAGCCTGGAGGGGTCACCGCGCCACTGTCTGGACACGGCCGCCAGGGGTCCAGCACTTCCGCTCAGCCCACTGCCCGATCATCCCCACCCAGAGAAACCCCAGGCTCCATCACCTCCGGAATCAAATGACCAGGTCAGCTGCGGGGACCGGGGGCAGGGCAGGGAGGGAGCTGGTCAGTCTGCAGGGTCTTCCTGCCCACCCTCTGGAGTCCAGGAGGCCGACCTTTGACCCCGGCACCCCAGGTCATGTACTTCAGCAGGAGTGGTCAGCAGTCCGCCTGTCTTGGACGCCGTGTGTCCCAGCAAGGTCAGCATACCAAGCTGGGGGAAGCCAGCAGGTCAGAGAGCCCCACGTATGCTCAGAGCTCCCAGGTGAGGGGCTGGACTCACTGACCCGCGGTCCAGCATGCCCTAGGAGAACCCGCTGACCTAGGCAGAGCAGCTGGACACCTGAGCTGGTGTCCGGGAACCCCGACTGGCCGACGATGAAGGGATGGACCTTGGCCAGGGGCAGGGTGGGGCAGTGGGGCCGCGGTGAGCAGGGAGGGGCACCTCGGGGCGGGGGCCGCAGGCCCATCCTGCCCGTTTGCTGCGGGAGGGGCCAGGCGCTCCGCGGGCACCTGTTACTCCCGCGCGGGCCCTGGGGCAGCTGCTGGTGCAAACCTACGCGCCTCCGCAGAGCCCCGTTCGCGCGGGCGTGTGTGAGGGCTTCAGGAAGCGTCTGGGGGCGTCCGCATCCCACCGTCCCTCCCGCAGCCTCCCAGGTGGGTGGGAGACCACGGCCGGGCCCCGCCGGGCCGGCGGCGGCTCTTGGCGAGCGCACGGAAACGTGTCGGGCTCAGGCCGCGCCCCCTGCACCAGCGGCCCGGACCCGCGCTGCGCATCTGGGTCTCAGGCTCAGGAGCGGGGGCGGGGTCCGGCCTGGGGGCGGGGAGGGCGAGTCCCGGTTCCGCACTGCAGGAGTCCCGGGGGCGCCGCAGGTGGCTGGGGAGGGCCCCCGACACTTCCTCCGGCCCGCAACCCCGCGGGTACCAGGCTGGGGTGCGCCCCCGAGAGGCTGCTCCAGGGAGGCCCGGGCGTGCCACCGCCCCGGGAGCTCCTGGGGGTCGGCCGCGGGCGGGGGCGGGCCGGGGCGGGGCCTGGCGGGGGGCGGACCCGCGCTATTAGAGGCGAGCGGGGCGCGCGGCCGAGCAGACGCGAGCGCGCAGCGGCGCAGCCACCCCGGCGCATCCCGCTGGTCCCGCGCCCGCACCCCGCGCCCCGCCGCCGCCGCCGCCGCCATGGGGGTCGAGGGCTGCACCAAGTGCATCAAGTACCTGCTCTTCGTCTTCAACTTCGTCTTCTGGGTGAGCTGGGCCGGGAGGGGCGCCCCGAGCGCGCAGGCCCCGCGCCCCGCTAGGCCGCGCAGCGGCGGGGGGGCCACCTGTGGGCGCGCGCGGGCCTGGGGGTCCCGGGCCTGTAAGGACAGGCCGCGGCGGGGGCCGGGGGGCGTCTTCTGGGGCCCGAGCCAGGGTGGGGGGGCCTCGGAGCATCCTCGGAGCCCCGCGGCCCGGCTGCCGCGCTCTGGGGGCCTGTGCCCGGCGCCCGGGGTCGGCGGCGCTGCGGTTGGCGACCACCGCGCTGCTCCGCGCCGACCGCCGGGGGGCTCGAGGCGGGGCTTGGGGCGTCCCGCCCCCATGAGCTCATCGGGGCCGTGGCCCCTGGACGAACAGCTGGAGCGGGGCGGGGGGCGCGTGGGCTCTCGGGACGGGGTCCTTGCACCCTCTCTGGGCCGGGGTCCAGCAGGCCGCCCGCGCCCCCCGGCTGGCCGTGCGCCCCCCTCGTCCTCGGGGAGCGGGTGGGGGGCCACCCTCCCTGCGAGGCTCGCGCCGCTGACCGGCGGGGCCGCGCTCGGCCTTTGTTCGCGTTTCCTGCCGGCCCAGCGGAGGGTGGAGGTCCCGAGGCTCTGCGGGCCGCCCCCCTGCGCGGCGCCCCCAGCAGCCTCCGCCCCCCCCCCGCGGCTGCCGGCGGCGGTTGGCACCCTCGGGACCGGCCGCTGCCACCTGGCCCTGGGATCTCGGCGGGCACGGGGGCAGCAGGGGACCCCCACGGGCCCGGCCTCCCCTGGACAGTGGTGGGGCGATCCCCGTGTTGTTTCTGCCTGCCTTGCGCGGGTGCGACCCCTCGGGCCGAGTTCCGTTCTCTGGCCCTGCCTGGCGGTCCCGGGGGACCCCTGCGTTTCCGGGGCAGCAGAGCCGCGCTGCAGGCGCTCAGACCCGCCAACTTTCGGAACTTCCCCCGGCTCCAGCAGCCCGGAGAGCTGGGCCCGCCCATAAGTGCCCCACGCGCTGAGAGGGGGCTCAGGGGTGGGGGCCTGGACCTCAGCGTCCACCCGTCTCCAGGAGTCCACTCTGGGGGCTCCGGCCCAGCAGGGAGGACACCCCGTCGCTCAGCCTGCACCCCTCTGGGGGCTGCCCAGCTCTGGCTGCTCGACAGCGGGCAGGCGGGTATTGGAGGAGCCGCTCACGGCGTCTAATTCTGCCAGGGGCGCGATGGCCGTGCTGGCCGCCTTACCTTGGTCCTGGGGGCTGGGGCTGCTGGCCCAAGGTGAGGGACCGGCCGGTGTGAACCCGGACCCTGCTTTGCTTCCCAGGGGCACCCTCCCCGCCTCGGGGCAGATCCCTGCATCGTCTCTGTCCAGGTGCCCAGGAAGCTCCCTGCGGTGCCCTGTGGCGGCACCCAGGCGGGCTGGGGCGCCCGGGACCCCCATAGTGTCCACCCAAGGGCTGATGCAGCTCCCGTGGGCAGACCCCAGCCAGCCTGTTTCTAGAAGCTTCCACCCTGTGCCCACACATCTTGCCCGCCCTCGCTGTTTGGTCACGGGCAGCCTGGGGGCTGGTGAGGACGCAGGGCAGCGTCTCACCCACCCACCCTAAACTATGGGGGTCCCTGGTCCCCCTGGGCACTGCCTCTCCTTTCTGGGGGCTTCTCAGGCAGTGCTCAGGGGACAGGGACCCCCCATAGTTTAGGGCCTCAGGGCGCTTCGGGTGGCACCTCTGGGCCCTGCCTCTGGCACAGTGCCAGCCTAGCTGCAGAGGCCTGCTGGCACCGTGAGGTCCTGCATCCGAGCGTGCTCTGGCACCTGGCCCAGCCCTCCCTGGGGAGTGTGATGGGGAGGGCCCAAGGCCTGTACAGCACTCCTGGCCCCCTCCCTGGGTCCTGGGGAGGGGGTGAGCAGGGCTCCAGGGTCCGGGAGGTCGCAGGTGGGGGCCACTGCCACAAGCCCTGCCCTTGGGGAACGCGGTGACCCAGTGCCTCCCACCTGAGGGGCACGGCCGGCCTGGGGTGGGGCCCACCCTGTCGGGAGGTGTGGACTTGGGGCACCTTCAGTGTGGGACCACTTTGCCTCGCAGGAAGTGACGCCTCGCCCCCCCGCTATTCTTAGCCTCCGGCCCCCCACCCCTTCCTCCCGAGACTCAGCCCAGGGCCTCCGGCTTCCGGGCCCCAGAGAGGGTCCCGCCGCCCCCTCTTCCTTCCAGAGCCTGAGCTGCGCCCAGGTGCCATGAGGGAGGGGGCGGCGCGGGGTCCCTGCAGTGAGCCCCCGGCCCTCTGCGCCCTCCGTCTTCCTGTGGGCGCCCTGCCCATACGCGGTGTCAGGTCCAGGGACAAGGGGGGGGGCACATCCTGTGCGGTGGGGCTGGGCACAGGGGCCTCGCCTGTCCCCAGGCTGGCCCCCTCCAGTCTCCGTGGGGCTGGGGCAAGGCTGGCTGCAGGAGTCTGGGGGGCGGGCTAGGGGCGTGGTTGGTGCCTTAGGGGTGGGGCTTAGAGGTGGGGCTTGGGCGGGCCTAGGGGGCGTGGTTGGCGGCTTGGGGGGTGGAGCTTGGGGGCGGGGGGGGGGGCTAGGCCGTGGTTGGGGGCTTAGGGGCGTGGTTGGCGGCTTAGGGGGCGGGCTGGGGTGTGCCCCAGTGTGGGTCTGGGGGGTGGGGGCCGCTCCTGTATCTCAGCTTTCTGGAAGGCAGAAAAAGAAACAAAACAATCTGTCCGGGGCTGGGGGTCCTGGGGTGGACCCTGGCCTCCAGCACTTGCTGCCTCGGCCAGACTGCCCTCCCCATTCTCCTGCAGGGGTGCCGGTCACCTCACATCGCAGCCGAGGACCCCCGCTCCCACCTGTGGGCTGTTCAGTTTGTGTGCGCCCCTGTTTCCAGGAAAACCCCCATTGTGGGTTCCAGCACTTGTGACCCCCCCAAAGCGCTTCTTAGGGCGGGTGGGTTCCCTCAAAGGGAGCATGCGAGTCTCACCACGTGGGCGGTCCACCTGAGCTGGCGCCGCCCCTCGGGACAGCCGGGAGCATCCAGGCTGTGCCTTAGCTTCTCGGAGGCTCCCAACTGTGCAGGTTTTGGGGTGCTGCCTGTCTGCTGATGTCCGTCACCGCGGCCCCACGGGCCACTTGGGGTCGTCTGTGAGTGCGTGGGCAGGCCCTGGCAGCCAGACGGGCCAGGTGGGGTGCCCTGGGCCGCCCCAGCCTCCCCTCACGGCAGATGTCGGGTCCCACCCTGCCGAGGCCTTCCTGGCTCGGCTGGGGCCCGAGGGACAGTGGGCGCGGTCCCCAGTGCTGAAGTTCTCGGCCTCGTCTAGAAGTGGGCGCAGAGGCGCCGGCCCCAGGCCTCTCCCGGCTGCTGTGCTGGCCTGTCCGGGCTGTGCCCCACCTGGGGTTTTGGGGCGCCTCTCCTGTGCTCTCCATGGGGTCTGCTCCCCACCAGGGGGTCCCCGAGAACACCAGGGGTGCTCCCCGTCCCCCACCTCCTGTCTAGGCAAGTGCTGTCCCTCCTGTCCCTCTCCTACACCTCTGGGCCCAGTTCCAAGCAGTGGGGGGCGTGTCCCAGGGGTTCCGTGCCACTGGGCACCCGAACCCCCAGCTCAGCCCCACAGCCGCAGGAGCAGCCAGCCCTGACGGGAAAACAGTCTCGGAGTCCCAGCCCGGCCCACCCCACATCTCGCAGGGAGCTGGAGCCTGTCGGCTCAGGCCTCGGGTGGGGGGTCGCGCAGACGGAGGGGCCGCAGAGCCCAGGCTGGAGCCCCCGGGAGGCCTCAGCCCCGTGGCTCCCTCCTGGCAGAAGCCTGTGCCCAGTCTGCGGCCCCCAGGGCATCTCCAGAGAGCAGGGACTGGGGGCCCCAGGGGCAGGTTCGGGTGAAAAGTGTCAGTCTGGGGGGCTGTCCACCCACGCTGACCAGCCCTGACACCAGCCCTGTCCGCAGCTGGCCGGGGCGTGATTCTGGGGGGGGGGTGGCCCTGTGGCTCAGGCATGACCGAAGACCACCAACCTGCTCTACCTGGAACTGGGCGACAGGGCGGCACCCAACACCTTCTACGTAGGTGAGTGGGGCTGTGCTGGGGTGTGCAGGGCGAGAGGCGTGCTCGTGTGGGGGTAGGCTGGGGGCCGCCCTGGCTGCAGATGGCCACTCACTGTCCCCGGGGCAGCCTGCAGGTGGGGACAGTCCGCTCTGGGCCAGGGCTGAGTGACCACAGGGACGCCCCACGGCCTTCTCAGCCGTGGTGGGAGGCGGCACAGGCCCGCACAGCTTGGGGCTCCCGCGGTCACTCTGGCCCTGCAGCCTTGGCCACAGGCACGTGTGCCCGTGGGGGGTCTGTGGTGGCCGGCTGCAGCGGGGCCTGCACCAACAGGCATTTACATCCTCATCGCCGTGGGCGCCCGTGATGATGGTGGTCGGCTTCCTGGGCTGCTACGGGGCCATCCAGGAGGCGCAGTGCCTGCTGGCCACCGTGAGTGGGGTCGGCCGCGTCTGTCGGGGTGGCTTTCCGGGCGTGACGCGAACCCTGAAGGTGGCAGGGTGGGTCTCGGGTTGGGGGGGCCCTTTTCCAGGGGACAGCAGGAAGCCTAATGCCCCCTCGGAAGCCTCGCGCCCAACCGGAAGCCTTACACCCCGAAACCTAACGCCCCCTCGGAAGCCTAATGCCCCCTCCGGAAGCCTAGTGCCCCTCGGAAGCCTAACGCCCCCAAGCCTAATGCCCCTCGGAAGCCTAACGCCCCCCGACCCCCAGTTCTTTGCTTGCCTGGTGATCCTGTTTTGCGTGCGAGGTGGCCGCTGGCATCTGGGGCTTCGTCAACAAGAACCAGGTAGGGGGCAGGGCCCGGGGCAGGGCGTGGGGAGGGTCCCCGGGTACCCGTCGCCTCTGACCGTGCCGGCCCCCAGATTGCCAAAGACATGAAGCAGTTCTACGACCAGGCGGCGCAGCAGACGCTGGTCGAGCAGGAGGAGGCGCAGCTGCCAAGGCCCGCGCCGTGATGAAGACCTTCCACCAGACGGTGAGAATCGGGGTCCGGGGCCTGACCTGGGCCCCCCCCCGCTGACCCCGTGTCCGTCTCCAGCTCGACTGCTGCGGCTCCAGCAGCCTCTCAACCATGACCAACGCCCAGCTGCGACAAAACACCTGTCCTGATGGCTTTAGCACCACCAGCGCCAACTTCCACAAGGTGGGGCGGGGCCCGTCCCGGGGTCCCTGCGGCCGGGGTCCCTGGCCCCTGACTCCCCGCTGTCCCCCGCAGGAGGAGTGCCACCCCCGGATCGACGAGCTCTTCTCCGGGAAGCTCTACCTCATCGGCATAGCGGCCATCGTGGTGGCCGTGATCATGGTGAGTGGCCCAGGGCGGGGTCGGGGCCGCGCCGTGTCCCGGCACTCAGGCTGTGCCCCCGTCCCTCCCCCCCCCCAGATCTTCGAGATGATCCTCAGCATGGTGCTGTGCTGTGGGATCCGCAACAGCTCCGTGTACTGACGCCCGCGGCCGTGACGCTCGGCTGGCAAGATTTTGCTACGAACACGCGGCGCCTTTTTACTTATGTGGGGTCCAGGTGGCCCCCGGGCTCTGGCTCGGGTGAGACGAGGCGGACCTGGGGACCAAGCGCGAGGCTGGGGGCGCTGTCTGGGGCCCCGTCCTCCCACCACCCTCCTCCCTGTGGCTGCACCCCCACCGTGGACCCTGCCCTGAGCGCGCGCACCTCCCACCGCCCCACTGTAACCACCTTCCTGTTCAATAAAGAACCAACCACACCTGCCTCTCCGCGGTGTCCCGCCATGGTGGGGAGGTGAGCGGCACAGGGAGGGTCCGCCACCTCCTGCGGCCCTCGCTGGGTTGACTTGGGGAGCGCGGGCTTCCCGCAGGCCCACGGAGCGGTGCCCACAGCTGAGAGGTCCGAGCCGGGGGTGCAGGCTGGCGCCAGGCCACCCCTACCCCATGGGGCTGCCGAGAAGGGCAGTGAGGAAGCAGTGCCCGTACCGGAGGGGCAGCAGGAGCTGGTCTCAGCGGTGCTGGTCACCCCCGTCTCCCAGCTCCCCTCCTTGGCAGTGACCATCTGGGTACCCGGGGCAGAGACCCAGAGGACAGCTCTGATCGACGTGGTCAGGCCCCGGCCAGCTGCCCACAACCCTGGGGGTGGAAATCAGGACAGTGCATGATGCCCCTCACAGGAGGACCTTGGGCTGTCCACTGGAGCAGCCGGTCCTGGCCCCTAGGGATCTTTGTGGTCACTATGGGCTATGTGCGGGCACCATCTGACCAGGCCCCTAGGGCTCACCTACTCGGGGAGTCCCTCAGAAGCTGCCTTGAAGCAGCATTAACGAATGCAGCGTCTCTGAGCCAGCCCTTCCGGCGGAAGTGACCGTCCAGGGCTGGGCGGCGCGCTCAGGCCCAATGCTCGGCCACTTCCGACCAAGGGTGACTGCTATGCTCGTGATTTCCACCAGAGGGCGGTCGGGTCCCCGTGCGCCCCGAGCATCCTGGGAACGGCAGTCCCGCCTCCTGCCTCCGCCACTTCCGGAAAGAACCGCAGGTGCGTGCGCAAAGGCGACTTCCGGTGTGGTCTGTCGCGTGCTGGCCCACTGCCTTGTGGGAGTTGTAGTTCTTTGCGCGCGGAGGCCGCGGCCCTGCGCCTGCAGAGGACTCGCTTTCCCAGAAGGCGGAGCGCGGCGCAAGATGGAGGCGAGCGGCCCACGGCGAGCGGGTAGGTGGGTGGGGAGCGAATCCGCGCGGGGCTCCGGGGGGCCGCTGTGGTCAGCCGACGGCCACGGCCCAGGCCTGCCCGTGCGCCGCGACCCCCGAGCTGCTGAGGGCCGGACTTGCGCCTTGGCCCCTTTCCCCCGGGTCCGCGTGCCGGACCCCATGCCGGGGTCGCCCCCGGCCCTGAGCGCTCCGGGCCGAGGGGTGCGAGTGCGGCTGTTCCCGGGGTCCCAGCCCCCGCGGCCCTGACGGCTCTCCCGCCCCTCTCCCCGCAGCCGGCGCCCGCTGAGCAGCCGGACCCCGCGGGACCCGACCCGCGACGCCCCCGGGTGCTGAGCGCCCGCTGCCGGGGCCATGGCGGAGGCGGCGACCGGCGAGACCCCCGACCTGGATCCCGGCATGACCCGCTGCCCTCGTGCCCCCGCCTCCCCCAGCGACTCGGACTCGGACCTCAGCCTGCCCAGCGGCCCCGAGCTGGACGCCGTGTCCCCGGGGGCCCTGTCCGAGGACGACGAGCCGCCCCGCCCCGGGACGCCCCCGGCCGCCGCGGTCCGGCCCTTCCACCTGCGCGGCACCAGCCTCCCCCCTTCTCCGGAGCGCAGCCACAGCATCTTCGACTGTCTGGAGGGCGCGGCCCGCGACCCCCTGGGCCCCCGCGGCCCCTGCGAGCGGCCCCCCCGGCCCCCGCCGCACGCCCGCGCAAGGCGCCCCCGTGCCCGACTACGTGGCGCACCCCGAGCGCTGGACCAAGTACAGCCTGGAGGACGTGGCCGAGCCCACGGAGCGCAGCAACCGCGCCGCGGCCGCCGCCTTCCTGGCCGCCCGGAGCCGGGACCCCCGGCCTACGCCCCCTCTCCTTCAACCAGGACCCCTCCAGCTGCGGGAGGGCCGAGTGGTGTTCAGCAGGCCCGAGAGGAAGAGGGGGGGGGCCCTGCCGGAGGGGCTGCGGACAGGGGCGCCCCCCGGAGGCCGGCAGCAGTGGACCTGACCCACCTGGCAGGGCCCGGGTGGCCGAGGGCGAGGAATGCGACAGCCCCGACAGGGGGCCTGCAGGGGTGGGCGCGCCCGGAGGGGGTAACCCCAGAGGCCGGCACCCCGGGGGTGGAGAATGTGGGCTTCCACGGGTGCAAGAAGCGGAACCGGGGCCACTTCCGGAGCAAGGGCGACCCGGAGGATGGCAGCTGAGCGCCGGGTCCCCAGGGCCAGTAAAGCTTTCTGCTCACTTGGGCTCGGTCTCTCCATCACCGCCTGCCCGAGCCGACCCACCTGGAGCGCAGAGGTCAGCAGAGCCCAGAGCTGGGGTTGCCGAGTGACCGGTGGCCTCTGGCCTGCAGCCCGCGAGTGGGGGTCCCCTGAGTGCGGCGGCAGTTTGCCAGTGCAGGCCGGGTGTGTCCCCTCGGGGCTCGCCCCCCCACTGGCCACCCCACCCCACCCCGTGGCTCGGCGGCAAAAGAATCACAACCGTCCACCAAGCTTCAAGAATGAGCGTGTCAGAGGGGCGGGGACAGGCAGCCGCAGCAGCTGTGGGCCGGGTGGCGAGTCCGCGAGCTCAGGTGTGTGCGGGGCAGTCGGTCCCCCGCCTGCGAGCTGGCCAGGGTCTGCCGGGGCGGGAGGGGCAGCCCGTCAGCCGCGGGCACTGCGGGGCTGGTTCGGGGTACCTGCCCCCCCCCGGCATACCCCAGCGGCCGCTGCCCTGGGCCAGCGAGTCCACCAGGGAGGACAGGAGCCCGGTGCAGTAGTTGACCTGCGGGCAGAGCGCGGACGTCGGTCAGCCTTAGGTGGGCGCCGGCCCCACCCCGGCCCCGCGGCTGGGGGCGCCGCTCACCTGCGACTCCAGGCCCCGGAGGCGCCGGTCCTGCTCCCTCAGTCCCCGAGGTACTTGGCCACGAAGTCCACCCTGCAGAGAGTAGCCGTGGGGTCCCCGCCCTGGCCCCCCAGCCCGGGGGCCGCGGGCCGCGCCGCACCTGTGCGCAGTCCTGCGCTGCAGCTCGTCGGGCTCCTCCCGGCGCTGCTTCTCCTGCCGGCCCAGCACGTTTTCCCGCTGCACCGACTCCCACGTCACCACCTTCTGGTCCAGGGGCTCGGGCAGGTCTCGCTCTGCGGGTGCGGGGCGCGCTCAGCGCCGGGCCGCGCCCCCCGCGCCCCCGCGCCGCCCCCGGCCCCAGGCGTGCGCGCGCCTGCCGCGGCCCTTGCGCAGGGCGCGCTTGAGGCACCAGGCTCAGGTGGCTGAGCAGGATGAGCGGCGGCGCCAGCGCAGGGCGCTCGTGGTACTCCACGATCAGGTGGTAGCGCTGGAACTTCCAGAAGGTGTCGGCGTTGCCCTGCACCAGCTGGAACGTGTAGCTGCGGCGGGCCGGGCGGGGGGTGAGGCGGGGCCGCTGGGCTGCCCCCGACCCCGGCCCGGCGCCGCCCCCCCGGCCCCGCCCCCGACCTGAACATGGCGATGAGCAGGTTCATCAGCAGCACGTTGGTCACCAGCAGGAAGGCCACCAGCAGCAGGATGACCAGCCAGTTGGCGTAAAGGTTGGGGCAGGAGGCCGAGGTCTGCCCCAGCAGGGGTGCAGGGAGCAGTTCACGCGGGCTTCTGGAAGGAGGCCCGGGTCACCGCTGCCCTGCCCACGGCCTCGCGGCCGGCCGGCCGGGACGCGGACGCCCAGGGGGCCTGCGGGCAGGGCGGGGCTTGGCCGGTGGCCGCCGGGGAGCGCAGCGGGCGACGTCACCGCCTCCGCCCCGCCCCGCCAGCTTCGGGACGCTTTGGGGGTGGCTGTGGCGGCTGGACCCTTTCTCCCAAGGCGGCCGAGAGCCTGAAATGCTGCGGCGGGAATCGGTGTGTGGAGCATGTGTGCTGCGTGCTGCTCTGTGCGCGTGACGCGCGTGGGGTGTCGAGCGGTGCGTGCGTATGTGTCTGTACGTGTGCACACGTCGGGTGTGCGCGCGTGTGGTGTGAGCAGGTGATCACACCCCTCCCCTGCCTGTGCCACAGCAGGGGGCCTGCCCCTGGGCATGGTGGGGCGAGTGAGTTCTGGGCCTCGCTGGCCCCCGTGCTGGGAGCGGAATGTGGAGTGCGGGGTCCCTGCACAGCGGGCTGGGACCCCGCTGAGAGCCCACTGACCCGGCGCCACCCTCCGCCTGGCAGAGGGAGAGCAGGGGTGCGGCTGGCCGGGGCTGCACAGCGTCTCCTTTCCGCTGGGTGACCTCGGTGTGCTCCGCCCAGAGACCCTGCTCAGGCACTGTCCTGGCACGCCCCTGGTTTCTGGGCAGTGCAGGGGCCCGTGGGCCGGCTGAAGCGCAGCAGGCAGGACAGCAGTGACCCAATGGGGGTGACCCCTGTGCACCCTCATAGTCAGAAGCCTTCGTGAGCCTCTGTGCCCCCGGCGTCCTTTCCCGCCCTGCCCAGGACCACCGCCCCCTCACTGACCCCGCCAGCACCCCCGTCATACCACCAGACTTACTGTCGGGGAGATCCTGGGCCCAGGACCCTCGGCCCGCACAGGGGCTGGCAGGGCCCATGCCCAGTGCTGCCCTGGCACCCATGGCCCTCGGGCCCTGTAGCACCAGGGGTCAACGGGCAGCGCCAGTCCCTGTGTGGCCTCTGTGGGGGAGATGCCGCGGTGGCCTCCACCCCGCACCACAGAAGCCACTGGGTGCTGGGAGCCAGGTCTGAGGCCAGCCCGGCGACCGTCCATCTCGTCCAGGGGGATCTGGCCGAAGATCTGCAGGTACGGCCGGTAGAGCACGCGGCGGAAGATCCACTCGGGCCGCCCGTCGTGGGGGTGCAGCAGCGCCTGCGAGGTCACGCCGTAGGCCACCAGCCACACGCTCAGGAAGAAGAGGAAGAAGAAGACGTCCTTCATCTGGGCGGGAGGGCGGCAGTGTGGGCCCGGGCCTGCTGCCCGTCGGGGGGGCTGGCGGCTCCCCAGGGACGGTGGGCACGTGAGGGGATGGGCCAGGGGCGGGTGAGGGGCGGCGGGGGCTTGTGTGTGTGGGCCCGGGCTCACCATACGCTCCACGATGATGATCTTGGGGCCCAGCTGCTTGTGGATGGCGAAGATGTGGATGAGCCGGAGAGTGAAGACCATAAAGTCCAAGGCAAGGACCGTGCGGCCAGCTTCAAGCGTGGCGGGCAGCATCCTGGGGTGGGCAGGACGGCTCAGGCTGCCGGAGTGCAGCAAACACCCCAGGGAGCCGCCGTCTCTGAGGCCGGTGTCCCCCTCCCCAACACACGCTGTCCCCGGCGGCCCAGACCTGCAGGTGACTCCGACGATGAACAGGAAGATGGCTGCCAGGTCGCACTTGTTCCAGTTGTCCTCCACGTAGACGCTGAACCTTTTCACCAGGCTCGTGTCCTCCTCTGTGAAGAAGCCCTGGAGGCGGGGGACGGGGCTCAGTCAGGAAACAGCGGCCGGGGGCTTCTGCCAACCCAGCCGCAGGCCGGTGTAGAGACCGGACCCGCCTAGCGCGGTCCTGGCCCTGGACGGTCAGTGTGGATCGGCCCGGCCGCGGGTCGGGGTCGGGGCTGGCCCTTGAGGGCCGTGGATCGGCGAGGCGGCCCGGCGGGGTCGGGGTCGGGGCTGGCCCTTGGGGGTCGGTGTGGATCGGCCCGGCCGGGGTCGGGGTCGGGGCTGGCCCTTGAGGGTCGTGGATCGGCCCGGCCGGGGTCGGGTCGGGCCGGCACCTGCCGATCTCCTCCAGCACCAGCGTGAACACCCAGAAGTACAAGCGCGACCTCGGGCGCCGAGGGCCGTGTGGCGGTGGGGGCCTGAAGTCCACCAGCAGCACGTAGGTGAAGAGGAAGAGGAAGGCGAAGTACATGAGCACGTTGCCCAGGAACACGGTCACGGGCGCCCCAGAACTTGCGCCAGCGGCTCAGCAGGAAGGTGGCCGGCGGCGGGCGCCCCCGAAGCTCCGGGCAGGCTCCGTCTCCCTGCGCTCGAGGACGCGGTGTGCTGAGCTGGGCAGCAGGACCCCGGGGTCCCCTCGCGGGGCCCAGCCCCCCCCCGGGGTGCCCCGCAACGCCCGGCCTCACCCCGGGCCACAGAGCCGGCTCTTCTCCGAGTCCAAGCTGTCCAGCTCCTGCAGCTCCTCCGGGCCGCCGCAGCGGGGTCTCCCGCTGCGGGCACAGGGCACACGGGAGGCGGATGCAGGGACAGGGCAGAGGGGCCGCGGGTTCCTCCGACCCACCTGAAGGTGATGAGGTTGGTGTAGACCAGGGCCGGGCAGAGGAAGGCGCCCAGGAGGCGCAGGATGGGGGTGCCTGCGGCCATGTCCCCCCCACCAGATCCTGGTCAGGAAGGCCTGGAAGGAAGAAGGCTCAGTGCAGGACAGCCGCGGGGCCTCAGCCCTCCTGCCGGTGGGGACTGGAGGACCGGGCCAGGAGACCACGCCCCAGAAAGGATTCTCCGGGGCGGGGCCTAGGAGACCACGCCCAGAAAGGATTCTCCGGGGCGGGGCCTAGGGAGACCACGCCCAGAAAGGATTCTCCGGGCGGGGCCTAGGAGACCACGCCCAGAAAGGATTCTCCGGGGCGGGGCCTAGGAGACCACGCCCCCAAAGCATGTCACCCGTGCGGGGCCTCCTAGGTAACCCCAGGCGGGAGGGCCGTGGCCTGCAGAGAGGGACCCGCTGGCTGCAGGGGCTCCGGTGCGCCTGGACCCCGGCCCATGCCGCACCTGCACCCCGTCGCGCGAAGAAGGCCTTGGTGTCGGCCTCGGTGGCCAGGTGCAGGCACGTGGTCCTGCTCCAGCAGCGGTTGCGGCGCACCAGCAGGGCGAAGGCGGCGCTCCTCGCTGTTGGCGTAGCACTCGGAGAACAGGTCTGCGGCGGACACAGGCTGGCACCGCGGCGGGCAGTGCCCGCCCCGGGAGACGCGCCCGTCCCGCCTACCCCCACGCCTCCCTTCAGGGCCACGGGGCGGGCTTGTCCTCGGGCTCCCCTGCCAGACCGTCCCATCTGCCTGTCCCGGCCCCCGTGTCCATGCTCCGTCCTTCCGCAGCCCCGGCTCACCCAGCGCCAGCTGCTCGTACTTGGCGCCGCGCTGGCCGCGGCCCTGCCCGGCCCCGGTCTCCAGGTGCGCCATCTCCTTGAGGATCTTGCAGGCGGCCAGCGCGGCGGCCACTCCCTCCTGGCCCTGGCGGTCGGGGTGTCAGCCAGCGGCCTGCCCCGCGGGACCGGGGCCGCGCCGGGAGCTGGAGCCGGGTGCACTCACCATGGCCCAGAAGTAGGTGGCCATGGGGTGACGCTGCAGCAGCACCGCCCACAGAAACAGGTCCCGCCACGGCTGCCCGCTCCGCTGGCCCAGGTCCAGCTGCCACTTCTGGTTCTGGGTTCGCCGGCTCACGCCCCGCTCCTGACGCTCCTGAACAAGGGCGTCATCCCCCAGCTCGGACGAAAGCGCCCGCGGAGACGCCCCCCCACTCGGTCCCCAGCAACTCCGTGCACACCCCCACACCGGGGACAGCGCCTCCCCCACATCTGGGAGAGCCCCGCCCATATATCTGGGGAGCCCCGCCCACACACATATCTGGGAGAGCCCCGCCCTTATATCTGGGGAGCCCCGCCCATATATCGGGGAGCCCCGCCCACACACATCTGGGAGAGCCCCGCCCATATATCTGGGGAGCCCGCCCATATATCGGGGAGCCCCGCCCACACACATCTGGGAGAGCCCCGCCCATATATCTGGGGAGCCCCGCCCACACACGCATCTGGGAGAGCCCCGCCCATATATCTGGGGAGCCCCGCCCACACACACATCTGGGAGAGCCCCGCCCATATATCTGGGGGAGCCCCCCCCACACACATCTGGGAGAGCCCCGCCCATATATCTAGGGAGCCCCCACACACGCATCTGGGAGAGCCCCCGCCCCCGCGAGAGCCCCGCCCACGTATAATATATAGGAGAGCCCCGCCCCGCACCTGGTAGAAGCCGCGGCAGGCGTCGTGCAGGAAGTCCTTCAGCAGGCGGGCCACGTTCCTGCAGCGAGAAGGCGGGCTGCCCGCGGGGCTCCCTGGGGTGCTGGGCGCCCAGGCCGGCCAGCGTGAGGCGGCCCTCCTCGTGCTTGCGCTGCAGCAGGCGGGCCAGCGGGCTGTTGCGGGGGCGGCGCGGTACAGCTGCTGCAGGCGCCCGTAGGTCAGGAAGTCGGCCACGTCGGCGCCCTGGTCCACGAAGAGGCGCACGAACTCGGGCTTGTCGCTGACGAGCGCCTCCAGGAGCACCTCCTCGAGGTCGCGGGACTGCGGGGCGGGGCAGTGAGCGCGCGCCCCCACCCCCACCCTCGCCCGGGCTGCGGCGCGGGTCCTGCACCTTCCACTCCACGTCCCCGTTGAAGAGCTCGCTCTTGGCGATGTCCACGCGGTCCCAGGCCACGGCCAGCTTGAGCTCGTCCAGGTAGTCCTGCGGGTCCTGGCTGTGGCTCTTGCACGCTGCGGGCACGAGGAGGCGCCGTGGGGCGGGCCGCAGAGGGGCTTCCGCAGCGACCCCCTCCGTCCCTCTGGGCACCCCCAGCCCCCGAAGGGCAGAGCCCGCCCAGGGGGATGCCACCTCGGGCCCACCTGCGACCACCCCTGGGTCAGCCACAGCACCGGCAGGAAGGGGTCCTAGGCAGAGGACCGAGTTGCGGGGGCCCAGCATGGGGGTCCCTGTGCAGTGTCAAGGGGGCGACACGGGGAGGGCCCCAGGAGCCGCAAGTCATCAGCGGATTCGGGGTAGAGGGTCTGGGGCGGCTCGGTGCTGGGGTCTCTGAGGCCTGTGTGGGCATGTGCGGCCTAGAGAGCCCTGCGCTCGCGCTGTGTGTGCGGTGTGTGCATTGTGTGTGTACGCTGGGTGTGCATTGTGTGTGCGCTGTGTGTGCGCTATGTGTGTGTATGTGCTGTGTGCGCTGTGTGTGCTGTATGCGGCCCCTCCCCGGCCTGCGTGCTCCTACAGGGAACATGTGCAGAGCCTTCTTGGTCACTCAGACGGCGTGTGCACGGATTTGGCACCCGCACACGCCACACCCGCGTGCGCACACACACATACACACTGCGGCACCGGGCATCAGATACGCATGGCGAGGGCACGCCCCAGCTGACCCCTGCCCTCTGCCCCTGCACCCCGCGCCTGTGCCGTGTCCCGCTGGGCCCTCCCCGCTTACCCCGCACCAGGGCCTTGAGGATCACAGTGTCCAGCTCCTCCGGAGCCCTCCTGCTCCGAGTCGTACACGGTGACCAGGTGCGGATGCGCCGTCACCACCTGCAGCTGCGGACCGGGTGTCACGTGGCCCCCGGCGGCACCGCGCGGGGTCGGGCGCGGGTCGCGAGGGCGGCGCCTACCAGCTGGGTGAAGCGCAGCACGTCGTCCCCGGAGAAACGCTCGCCCGGGAACTTCTCCCTCAGCTGCTTCTCCACCACGCGGGGCACCACCAGGTGCGGCTGAGTCACCAGCACGGCCAGCACGTCCGCGAGGCCCCCGGAGCCGGCCAGCACCAGCCAGGGGGCCCCGTGCTCCACGGAGCGGGACAGCCTCTGGCGCGCCCAGAGCCGAGGTCAGCACCGGGCCAGGTGCCCTCTCCCCCGGGGCTCGGGCATCCGCTCACCTCCTGCGCCTGGGGCCCCTCCCCGCTCACCTCCTGCGCGTGGGGGCCCTCCCTGCTCACCTCCTGCGCGTGGGGCCCCCCTCCCGCTCACCTCCTGCGCGTGGGGCCCCTCCTCCGCTCACCTCCTGCGCGTGGGGCCCCCCCCCCCACTCACCTCCTGGCGTGGGGCCCTCCTGCTCACCTCCTGCGGTGGGGCCCCCTCCCCGCTCACCTCCTGTGCCTGGGGCCCCCCGCTCACCTCCTGCGCCTGGGGCCCTCCCTGCTCACCTCCTGCGCGTGGGGCCCCCTCCCCGCTCACCTCCTGCGCGTGGGGCCCTCCCGCTCACCTCCTGCGAGTGGGGCCCCCTCCCCGCTCACCTCCTGTGCCTGGGGCCCTCCCCCGCTCACCTCCAGGGCCTGGGGGTCCCCGCAGACGAGCAGGCGCAGAACAGGAATCTCAATGCTGCCGGTGCCTGGGGCAGGGTGGGCGTTGGGGTCCATTTAGAGCCCAGTGCAGTGGTCAGGCTGGTGAGGACTCCCCTCCCCACGGGCACAGTGGGCGACTCCCTCACCCTGGGGACAGCGGGACCCTCCCCTCCCAGGGGGTGCTCAGAGGCTCGTCCAGTGATGCCCAGCCTAGGGCCTGCTCTGGACGGCCCCCTGTCCCCAGGTCCAGGTGACCAGCCCCACAGCCGGGGGACCTGCATGGTCCCTGGGTCACCTGAGGTTATGGGTCACTGGTCCGAGGGGACACTGGCCCTCACACCGGAGCCCAAGCAGACGGGAGAGGAGCCTTCCCCACACCTAAACATGCCAGACTCAACCCCGCTCCAGGCTGCGACCTGGGGTTCCTGCTGCCGCAGGTGGGGGCGAGACCCCCATCTTGGCGGGTCTGAACCCGCGCGGGCTGCTCAGAGGAGCCGGCGGTCTAGACGCGGTTCCCGAAAACGCGCCCGCGGAGGCTGCCCCCTGGCGGCGGCGGGCGGTGTGGCCGCCCTGGACCGACCCGGGTGGGCGTGGGCCTCACCGCCGTAGGGGACCCGCTGCTCCGAGATGTACTTCTCCAGCTGCAGCCGCAGCTCCGCCGCGCCGTCTGCCTTCCCGGGCGCGCCCGCCTCCACCAGGATGAAGTGCGAGTGGCTGGTGTCCAGCGGGCACAGGGGCCCCCCTGGCCGCCGCCGCCATCCCCAGGGTACTTGATGGGCACGTCCTCCTGCGTGACCGCGCCCACTGTGAGGTGCCGCCACTGCGGGGCTGGGAAAGGCAGGGGCCTCCTGGCCGCCCTGATCCCAGCGCCGCTCCCCAGTATGGGCAGTGGCTGGGCTGGGGTGGACACATGCGACACGGGCGCTGGCGCCCAGGACCCCGAGGTTGGGGGGCAATGCTGACCGTGTGGCACGCGCTGGGGCTCAACACTCGGTCCTGAGCACTCACGGCGGCCCTCACCTGCTCGCCTTCACAGACTCCCCCGCTGCGTCCCTCTGTCCTAGCTGACCCTCTGCCCACCTGCCGCTGGGGTCCCGGGTGGACAGTGTGCCCGGCCCTGGGGACTCACAGCGCCCCAGAGCTCACCCGCGGTTGTCCAGGAGTTGCCCATGTAGCACCCGCCCCAGCAAGGTGAGGCCGATGGTCACCACGCGGTTCTGGGAGGACGTGCTGGCCAGCGCGTGGTCACGCACAGCCTGTCCCACGTGGCGGGCGAGGCCCACGCGCAGCGCGCTGGTCAGGATCCAGGCCCCTGAGGGTGTGGGGGCGCTGAGCCGGAGACCCCGGGGACGGGATTTTGCTGAGGGGCCGCCCGGGCGACCACCCGCCGCCGCGCTGGGGAGGCCCGGGGGTCGCGCACCGGTGCTCTGAGCCGCCTTCACCAGCCCGTGGCGCAGCACGTCCCGCAGCTGGGCCTTCACGGCCAGCGGCCTCCTCGCCCTCCAGGGACACCACCAGGTTGGGAGCGGGGAGGTGCCACTCGGTCAGCAGGAGGTCGAAGATCACCGAGGGGGGCCACGCTGCTTGGCACCTTCACAAACTGGAAAGGGCTCCCGGGCGCGGTCAGCGGGGCTGGCCCGAGTCGAGGTCCGCGCCCCTCTGGGCGTCTGGGGTCCTGACTTTCCCGCCCCTCCTGACTGCCCCAAGCAGGGGTGGGGTGTGAGCTGGCAGCCCAGAGTGGACCCCCGGGGCCGCCCCCAGCGCCGCAGCCCTGGGCAGGGGGCGCGTGCGGGTGCTGTGGCCGGCAGGGGGCGTCTCCACCTTGCTCCGCTTCTTCCCGCCGTCTCCAAAGTCCAGCTCGCCCGGCACAGCCCCGGGCCCGGCCGGCCACCGCCGCACAGCGCCATGTCTCTGGGTCAGGACACCCGAGTGTGGGCCATGGGCCCCCTGCCCGCGCCGATCGCGCCCCTGCCCGCCTGCCCACGCCAGTGGGCTCCATTGAAACTGTCCGCAGCGTCCTGCGCCCCCTACCACCTGCAGCCCCCTATTATGGCTGAACCTCTGACCCGGTGGTTCCCGCCTCCAGTTCCAGCCCGTCCCCGCTCCCCCACCTTGGTCCCCCGTTACTCACCTGCCCTGGGCGCGCCGAGCCTCAGGGGGTGTCCTGGAAGCCCCCCGAGGAGACCCTTATCTCAGAGCTCTGGGCGCTGCCCTTCTGTGTTCACAGGGACGAGGCGGGCCCCACCTCCCGCTGGGTTCCCAGAGACCTTCTGGGGACGGCTCCCCTTCAGGTGCACCCTCTCGGGAGGTCGTTGGGGTCACCCTGGCCCTTCTGGGGGTGGGGACACATTCTCCATGGCGGGGGCCACAAGGCCCCCCAGCGCCACGGGAGGACCCCCATAGAGCAAAACTGAAGGTGAGTCCCTAGGGGAAGAGAGGGGTCCCCTCGGAGATTCAGGAGAGCCCCGGGTGACTCCCAGGACCAGCCCAGACCGGAGGGCAGCGGAGAGTGGCCAGGGCTGCAGTCAGCAGATACTGCCCCTCCTGGCCCTGCTGGCAGGGGGCAGGACACAGCCGATGGCCTCTGCCCTGCCGGGCTCGGTGTCAGGGACAGGGGAGGTGTGGGCGGCCAGCAGGGTCCCAGGTGGCCGAGGGAGCCCAGGGCTCTGCTGGTGCTGCGGAGGGTCCGCTGGCCTGCCCGGTCTGTGGGAGTCCTGTCGGGCGGTCACCCCAGCTGTCCCTGTCCTGTCCCTGTCCCCATTCCCTGCTGGTGCTGCGGAGGGTCCACTGGCCTGCCCGGTCTGTGGGAGTCCTGTCTGGCGGTCACCCCAGCTGTCCTGTGTCCATCCTGTCCCTGTCCCCATCCCTTGGGCGCTCTGGGCGGTGTCCAGTCACCTCATGGGGGATCCCCAGTCCCGGAGAGGCTCCTGAAAGCAGGGGCACCCGAGGCCTGGGCGGGTGGCTTGGGCGCCCTACCCCCACACGGGGGCCAGTGAGTGTCCCCAGCTGCTCTGGCAGGGTGGGGGGGGGCGCCACACAAAGTCCAGGGCCCCACCCTGGGGCTCGGGCATGTAGGGGGTGGGAGGGTCCCCCACATAACCCAGCACCCAACTCCCTTGGTGGGCCTGCAGCGCCCCAGGAGGGAGCACACCCCACCCCATGCAGACCACTTCCGGGGCCCTCGAAGGGCTGCAGGCAAATGCGGCGGTTGCGGCTGGGCATGCAAAGAGCTGATTTGCCTGGCAGGTGTGTGGGCTCGGGAGGGGCCGGCCGGAAGTGGAGGGGAGCCTAGGGGACCCCACGGCGGACCCCACAGCGCTCAGGCGGAGAGACTGAGACCCGTTAGCCCGGGCAGAGGAGCCACCGGAGTGACCATTGGGGGCAGCCCCGAGCGGTCCGGCCCCCACCCCCTGCCCACTATGTCAATGGGAGCAAAGCCATGAGAGGAGGGTGCCCGGGCGGGGTCCCAGCAGACAGACCGCCTCTCCGACAGCCGCTGTCCCGCTCCCAGGGGTCACCCGAGCACTGGCCGTGGTCTGGGGGACGCCCATCCTCTCACTGCGTGCCCCCACATCTGCCCGGCGCCGCTGCAGCGCCCGCACCTACCTGCTGTGTGTCTCCCTGGCACTCCGACATGCGGCCGCTGTCCTGTGAGCTGCGACCAGTGTGCCCGCTGCTGCCCACTGCCCAGCTAGGGGCTCGGCCTTGCCCGGCCTACCCCGGCCCCGCCCCCGGGCCTAGCTCACACCTGGCCACGCCCAACAGGCCCCGCCCCAGACGCTGGCTCGCATCGGGCCACGCCCACTCCAGGCCTGGCCAACCAAAGTCCCCCCACTTGGGGCCAGTCCACAGGCCTGCTGTGTCCACCTAGGGGCCAGCCGGAGTCCCAGCCATTGCGCCTCACTTGCTCTCCAGTAGAGGGGACAGCTGACCCCAGGCGGTGGTAGGCGGCGACCCCCAGGCTCCCGTGGAACCGCCAGGGCCCGACCCAAAGTGTCCCCCAGAAAGTGACCCACGGTCAGGCGGTGGGACTATGCCGGCCTTCATGGGCCCTCTCTGTCTGGAAGGCGGGAGGTCCCCACGGGCTCGCCTCTCAGAGCGTGCGCTGCACGTAGGCGTGCGGCACCCACCAGGTGCTTTTTGGCAGCCCCCTGCAGGGGCTCAGCGCCCCTGAAAGCCGGCTGGAGAGGGCGCGGGCGGCCAGCGGACACCAGGGGGCGCCCTGGGACCGCAGAGCGGGAGGAGCCGCGGCGCGCTCGGCCGGGTCCACGCGGGGCTGCGTCGGGCGTGCATGGACCGGGCGCCCCCAATCCACCCGCCAGGGGCCAGCCAGGGGCCACGCCTCTGAGCCCGCAGGGTGAGGACACCGGGCTCAGCCCCTGCTCGCCGTCTGGCCGACCCCCTTTCTGCTCCTGACCGTCGCCCCAGGCCCCACGCCCCCATTCGCCTAACCTGACCCATTCGCTGCTGCCTGACCGCCAGCCCTAGGCCTTGCCGGAGCTGCCCGCTGCTCACTGACCACTTCTCACTGGCCACTGACCATCACCTCCTCCTTCTGGACTAGCTCCCGGTCTCTACCCAGGCAGCTGGTCTAACAGTTCAGGGGTGTTGGCCCTGAGAACTTTCATCTGCTCTGTCCCGCACCGGAGGCCTGTCGGCCACTGGAGCAAATGAGTGAATGAGTGAGGGTGTGAGTAAGTAAAGGAGTGAGGTAGGGGTGAGTGAGGGTGTGAGTGAGTGGGGGGGGTGGCTAAGGGTGTGGATGAGTGAGTGGCGTCCTGAGGGGTAATCAGCTGATCAGCACGGGGGTCACCGAGCAACTTCTGTGCCAGGTGAGCCAAGACAAAAGACAAAGAAGTAAACATCTGACTGAAAAGACAGAATTCAATGGCTGCGGAGAAACAGAAAGCGGGTGGAAGTGGAGGTGAAGGAGTTTATGTTTAAACGGGCTGGTTAAAGAGTACCTGAGTGGGGATATTGGCACAATACCTGAGGGGAGACCAGCCACACGCTGGTCTACACACGTCTCGCCCTCACCTGCTGCCACCATCCACTCACCCATCCACTCATCCATCCATCCATCCATCCACCCATCCATCCACCCACCCATCCATCCATCCATCCATCCATCCATCCACCCACCCACCCACCCATCCATCCATCCATCCATCCACCCATCCATCCACCCACCCACCCATCCATCCATCCATCCATCCACCCATCCATCCACCCACCCATCCATCCATCCATCCATCCATCCATCCATCCATCCATCCATCCATCCATCCGTCCGTCCATCCGTCCGTCCGTCCATCCATCCATCCATTCGTCCGTCCATCCATCCGTCCATCTATCTGTCCATCCATCCATCTGTCCATCCATCCATCCATCTGTCCATCCGTCCGTCCATCCATCCATCCATCCATCCACCCACCCATCCACCCACCCATCTGTACATCTGTCCATCCGTCTGTCCACCCATCCATCCGCCCACCCATCCACCCACCCACCCATCCATTCACCCACCCATCCACCCACCCATCCACCCACCCACCCATCCACCCACCCATCTGTACATCTGTCCGACCGTCCACCCATCCATCCACCCACCCATCCATCCACCCACCCATCCACTCATCCATCCATCCATCCATCCATCCACCCAGCCATCCACCCACCCATCCATCCATCCACCCACCCATCCATCCACCCACCCATCCACTCATCCATCCATCCATCCACCCATCCATCCACCCACCCATCCATTCACCCACCCATCCACCCACCCATCCACCCACCCACCCATCCACCCACCCATCTGTACATCTGTCCATCCGTCCGTCCACCCATCCATCCACCCACCCATCCATCCACCCACCCATCCACTCATCCATCCATCCATCCACCCATCCATCCACCCACCCATCCATCCATCCACCCACCCATCCACCCACCCACCTATCCATCCATCATCCATCCATCCATCCATCCATCCATCTGTCCATCCGTCCGTCAGTCCATCCGTCCGTCCATCTGTCTGTCTGTCCGTCCATCCATCCATCCATCCACCCACCCATCCATCCACCCATCCATCCACCCACCCATCCACCCACCCATCCACCCACCCACCCATCCATCCATCCATCCACCCATACATCCACCCACCCATCCACCCACCCATCCACCCACCCATCCACCCACCTATCCATCCATCATCCATCCATCCATCCATCTGTACATTTGTCTGTCCATCCATCCGTCCGTCCGTCCGTCCATCCGTCCGTCAGTCCATCCATCCATCCATCCATCCATCCATCCATCTATCCATCCTACCATCTGCCTGTCACCATCACCTTCTTCTTTTTGCTATTTTTTTTTTTTGGGTCACACCCGGCGATGCTCAGGGGTTAGTCCTGGCTCTTTGCTCAGGAATTACTCTTGGTGGTGCTCGGGGACCATATGGGATGTTGGGAATCGAACCCGGTCAGCCGCGTGCAGGGCCAAAGCCCTCCCCGCTGTGCTGTCGCTCCGGCCCCATCATCAGCTTCTTCTCGTGCCTGTCCCCCCGCCCACCTGTGCCCTTGTCCTCCATCCTCCCACTCGCCAGAGTCACCCCTGGCAGGCTCCTGGGCTCAGAGGTGGATGAGTCAGGCTGGCCTCAGGGTGCCCGTGCTAGTCCAGGCGGCTCTTTCACGGGCACCAGACGCTGTGGGGACACAGCAGGGGCCAACGAGCAGGTGCCGGCGTGACCTGCTTCCAGGGTGTGGGTTCTCATGTCTCCTGGCAGGACCGCTGAGACACAGGGTCTCGGGGCCACTCTCGTCTCCCCCACATGCTCACTGAGCCTGGCTGGGAACTCAGTAGGTGCCTAATAAATGCCAGCAGCGGCTGAGTCACTCTCCTCCTCCTCCTCCTCCTCCCTCTTCCTCTGTCTCTCCTGCTCCGTGCCACCCCAGCCACTCGAGCTGGGTCTAGCTCTCGCATTGCCCAGTGGGGGTTCAGAGGAGTGTGGTTGGGGACCCAGGTCCCGCCTGTGAGGGCAGCGCACGGGCACATCTGCCAACGCACGGGTGCAGCTGCCACTGTGGCGGGTCATCGGTGAGGCCCTGCGCAGTGCTGGGGTGGCCCGAGGTCCGTGCAGCTAAGAGGGTCGTGTCTGCTGCAGTCCAGGGCTCTGGGACGTCTGAAGGTGCGTCTGTCTGTCCATGGGTACGTCAGGCTGCGTGAAGAAGCCACAGTCTGTGCTGACGGGGCGAGCAAGTGCCTGCCCAAATCTTTCCAGTGGCCCAATGCAGGAAACAACCCAGATTCCCAAATGCATCCGTCCCTGGGTGAGTGGTGCCGTGCCGGCGAAGCGGTGCCGTGCCGGCGAAGCGGTGCCGTGCGGGCGAGCGGTGCCATGCCGGGCGAAGCGGTGCCGTGCTGGGCGAGCATGTTGGTGCTGAGCGGGCCGTGGGGCTGTCACCTGGGTGCTGGGGTGCTGGGCCCTGAATCCTGCTTGGGAGAGGCTGGAACCCAACGGGAGCCACTTCCTGACTGAAGCTCGTGATTCAGCACGAACAAGTCTCCTGAGGCCCTGGCCCCCCTGCACCCCAGCCCCGCCCTCCCCACGTCTAGGGTCCGCAGAGCAGAACTCGCAGCTTCTATCAGACAGAACCATCTGGAACTGCAGGGCACGGGATGTGGCCTCGAGGCGGGAGGGGACGTGTCAGCTGACCCAGCTCAGAGCCGGGCGGAGAGGCCACGAAACACACAGGCCCCCGCTATGCTGCACCAGGCCTGCGGGGAAGGGGGTCTCTGGCTTCCCTTCAGCCATTGGGCCTGGCTGAGGGTGACAGCAATCGGGGCTCTGAGGGCGTTGCAGGAGCCTCTGCTGACCCCAACCAACCCGCCGTGACTTCAGCCTCAGTTTCCCCTCTGTTCTTGACTTCCGGTTCCTCCAGTGGCCGCCCCTTACCGCCCGAGGAATGGGTGTGAGTGGTGTAGGCAGGAGTGAGCAAAGGCAGACAGGTGCTTTCCAGAACGTTCTAGTCCTGAGGCAGGAGAGAGCAGGGCCAGGTCAGGGGAAGCCTCTGCTGAGGGACGGTTGGGGGCCGCTGTGGCCCCTGGACTGTCAGCTAGGCTGGGGGCCGCCGTGACCCCCGGACTGTCAGCTGGGGTGGGGGCCACCGTGACCCGGGACTGTCAGCTGGGCTGGGGGCCACCGTGACCCCGGGACTGTCAGCTGGGCTGGGGGCCACCGTGACCCGGGACTGTCAGCTGGGGTGGGGGCCACCGTGACCCCTGGACTGTCAGCTGGGCTGGGGGCCACCGTGACCCGGGACTGTCAGCTGGGCTGGGGGCCACCGTGACCCCGGGACTGTCAGCTGGGGTGGGGGCCACCGTGACCCGGTACTGTGAGCTGGGCTGGGGGCTGCCGTGACCCGGGACTGTCAGCTGGGCTGGGGGCCACCGTGACCCCTGGACTGTCAGCTGGGGTGGGGGCCACCGTGACCCCTGGACTGTCAGCTGGGGTGGGGCCACCGTGACCCCTGGACTGTCAGCTGGGGTGGGGGCCGCCGTGACCCGGTACTCTCTGCTGGGTTGGGGCTGCCGTGACCCAGTACTGTCAGCTAGGCTGGGGCCGCCGTGACCCCCAGACTGTCAGCTGGGCTGGGGGCCACCATGACCCCGGGACTGTCAGCTGGGCTGGGGGCCGCTGTGACCCCGATACTTTCTGCTGGGCTGGGGGCCGCCGTGACCCTGGACTGTCAGCTGGGCTGGGGGCCGCCGTGACCGGTACTGTCAGCTAGGCTGGGGCCGCCGTGACCCCAGGACTCAGCTGGCCCCGGCTGTCCTGCTCACGGCTCCTCCAGTTCTCTCAGTGGTGTTTCTCAGCCTCAGCCCTTGCCTCCCCACACCCTCGCCCCCACGCTCGGAGCTCGTGGCCCCCAGCTCAGCCTCCTTCCCACCCCAGGACCCCTGAGCTGCTGCCTGCACGCGCAGACCCCGTGTCGCCCCCGTTTTCTGCGGGGGCACGTGACGCTGCAGAGGCCGGACAGCTCCGGGGCTACCGCTGTGCGCCCCGGGGTTACTGCTGTGCGGCCCCCGGGCCCTGCAGGGGTCGGCCTGTGCCGAGACCCCAGCCGACTCTGTCCGACAGCCCCACCCGCCACAGCCTGGGGCTCCGTGACTCTCCTGTGTCTGTTCTCAGCGCCCGGAGCCTGGCGGCTGGCCAGGCCTTAGAATGTCCATTTCCTCCACGTCCTCCTGAATGGTCCTGGGCCTACGGCACAGAGCAATGGGATGAGGGTTGCCAGGGCCACCTGAGGTGTGAGGTCCTTGTTCTGATGCTGCTGCTGCAGAGTTGGGTCCCCTGGGAACCTACATAGGCTCACAGGACCCACGCACACCACGGGAACGCACACGCCCATGGGGAACACACGTGCCCATGGAACCGCACATGCCCACCAGACTCACCTGCCCCGGGAACACACGCCCACGGGACTCACTTGCCCACAGGATTCACACCGCCACGGGAACACACACGCCCACGGGAACACACACGCCCACGGGAACCACACATGCCCACGAGAACACACGCCCACCTCCCCACCTGAACACAAACGGCCACGGGAACACAAGCGGCCACGGGAACACACACGCCCACGGGAACCACACATGCCCACGGGAACACACGCCCACCTGAACACAAACGGCCACGGGGAACACACACGCCACGGGAACACATGAACCCACGGGACTCACCCGCCACGGGACTCCTCGCCCACGGGAGCGCGCTCCGGAAAGGGAGCAGGAGGCTGGTGCTCCCTGATGCCCCCACAGGCCCCCACAGGCCCCTGAGGGTCTCAGCCTCGTCTGCAGATGTGATGCTGTGGTGAGTGTGCGTGTGGCGTGTGTGTGCGTGTGCACATGTGTGTGCAGCCAAAGAGCTGTCAGTGCCGTGGTGCGCGCCTGAGTCTGACCCCTGCAGCCTGCGGCTGTGCCCACACTCAGGCCCTGGTCGTCGTCTCGGCTGGACCGCGGCGGGCAGGCCTGGAGCTCAGTCCCAGAAGCAGCCCCTGCCCTTCAGTGCCAGAGTCCGCTGCCCTCGGCCCGTCCCTGCACACTGGACAGATCTCGCTCACTCAGGGGAAGCCCCAGTCCTGAGGGACCAGCCCCAGCCTCTGGACAGGAAGCATGAGACGAGGGATGGTTAGGGACCCCCAGGGCTTTCTAGGACCCCTTTGCTCATGCTGGCTGGGTGCTTCCTCACACCCCCAGGGCAAAGGTTATGACCCTATTGCTGGGCTCCCCTGACTCTGGCGCTTTCAGGGGCTCTAGGCTTGGGCTACATGCTCGGGGCTCTGTGCTGTGGCTCTGCTGTGGCTCTGCTGTGGCTCTGCTGTGGCTCTGTGCTGTGGCTCTGCTCTGGCTCTGCTGTGGCTCTGTGCTATGGCTCTGCTGTGGCTCTGCTGTGGCTCTGTGCTGTGGCTCTGCTGTGGCTCTGCTGTGGGTTGTGCTGTGGCTCTGTGCTGTGGCTCTGCTGTGGCTCTGTGCTGTGGCTCTGCTGTGGCTCTGTGCTGTGGCTCTGCTGTGGCTCTGCTGTGGCTCTGTGCTGTGGCTCTGCTGTGGCTCTGTGCTGTGGCTCTGCTGTGGCTCTGCTGTGGCTCTGTGCTGTGGCTCTGCTGTGGCTCTGCTGTGGCTCTGTGCTGTGGCTCTGCTGTGGCTCTGTGCTGTGGCTCTTCTGTGGCTCTGTGCTGTGGCTCTGCTGTGGTTCTGCTGTGGCTCTGCTGTGGCTCTGTGCTGTGGCTCTACTGTGGCTCTGCTGTGGCTCTGCTGTGGCTCTGTGCTGTGGCTCTGCTGTGGCTCTGCTGTGGCTCTGTGCTGTGGCTCTGCTGTGGCTCTGTGCTGTGGCTCTGCTGTGGCTCTGCTGTGGCTCTGTGCTGTGGCTCTGTGCTGTGGCTCTGCTGTGGCTCTGCTGTGGCTCTGTGCTGTGGCTCTGCTGTGGCTCTGTGCTGTGGCTCTGCTGTGGCTCTGTGCTGTGGCTCTGCTGTGGCTCTGCCTTGGCTCTGCTGTGGCTCTGTGCTGTGGCTCTGCTGTGGCTGCTGTGGCTCTGTGCTGTGGCTCTGCTGTGGCTCTGTGCTGTGGCTCTGCTGTGGCTCTGCCTTAGCTCTGCTGTGGCTCTGTGCTGTGGCTCTGCTGTGGCTCTGTGCTGTGGCGCTGCTGTGGCTCTGCTGTGGCTCTGTGCTGTGGCTCTGTGCTGTGGCTCTGCTGTGGCTCCGCTGTGGCTCTGTGCTCCTCAGGCCCTACCGCTCTGTGTCAGCCAACGCTGCTCTTCCTTCCTCGGTGTCTCCCCTTTCCTGGCCCCGGAGATGTGGCTCCACTCCTGGCTCCGACTCCCTCAGCCTCCGCAGCCTCCTCAGAAAGCTGAGGGACGCCCACGTCTCTGCGTCTCTCCACCTCTGCGTGTCTCTGTCTCTGCATCCCTGTGGCTCTCCACACACCTGACACCACTGGTGCCCCCCCCGCTGCGAAGCTAGGCACCTGGGTGGGGCCTCTCGTTTGCAGGGCCTGACCTTCAACAAGGCCTGGCTGTGTCCCCTGGTCCCTGGAAGAGGGGCAGCGCCAGTGAGAGGCTGTTCTGTCTGCTATGTGTGGGGTCCCCTGCCCCACCAGTGTTCAGGCATCCAAGTGGCAGGACAGGGGGCGCAGCTTGAACACCCGCCAAGCCCTTTCCCTTCCCCCGGCACCCCGGCTCTAGTGGGCTCAGCGACCGTCCGAGAGCACGGACAGGCTCTCTCCGGCAGGGTCAGGCTCTCTCCGGCAGGGTCAGTCCTCGCATGCCCAGCCTCCCGCATCGCTCCCTTTCCTGCGTCCTCTCGGGGTGACTCACAGGCGATCCTAAGGGGGCCGCCCCTCCAGATTCGAGGCCCCCAGCACTTGGCCGGGGCGCTAGCCCCAAGACGGGCGTGCAGGTGAGGGAGGGCGGGCACATAGGCGCAGGTGAGGCTGGGCAGGGCTCGCGGAAGGGGCGGGCAGGGCCGGCAGGTGGGCGCAGACCGGGCGCCGGGGCCGGTAAGTGGGTGCAGGTGCGCCGGAGAGGAGCAGGGGAGGGCGGGGCCGCCGGCAGGTGGGCGCCGAAGGGGCGGGCCGGGCCGGTAGGGCGCGGGGCGTGCGCGGCGGGGTGCGGGGCGGGGCGCGACGTCCCCGGGGACCGGCCGCCGCCCCCGGCCCCGCCCCCCCACCCCGTGCCCGGCTGGCAACCGCCACCGCCGCCCGCACTGCGCCCCGGCGGCCGCCCGCGCTCGCAGCTCCGGTGCCGCGGCCCCGCCTGCCATGGCCGCGTCCCCGCCACGGCCCGAAGCCGCGCTGGGGCTTCGGCCGCCTGGCCAGCGCCCGGAGGGGGCAGTGCGGGCCCCGGCAAGAAGTGCCCCTTCCCGCTGGAGCTGGCCGAGGGCGGCCAGGCGGCCGGAGCGCAGTACGCGCCCATCGCGGCCCCCGCCGCGCCCGCCGCGCCCCCCGCCGCGCCCCAGGCCGAGCGGCCGCCGGTGACCCTGGACCCGCGCGTGTCCATCTACAGCGCGCGGCGGCCTCTGCTGGCGCGGACGCACGTCCAGGGCCGCGTCTACAACTTCCTCGAGCGCCCCACGGGCTGGAAGTGCTTCGCCTACCACTTCGCCGTGTGAGTGCCCGGGCGGGACGGGGGCGCCCTGCGGTGGGCGCAGCCCGGCCGGGCAGCAGCGGGGAGCAGCGCCCTGCGGTGGGCAGCAGCGGGGAGCAGCGGCCCCTGCGCGCTGCCCGCCCCGAGGGCCGAGCCGGGTGACGCGCCGCAGAGCTCGCGGCCGGGGCGCAGGGGCAGAAGCCGGGGCGCGCCCAGGGGTCGCATCTCAGGGGCCTCCGGGGCGCGCGGGTGGGGGTCTCCTGGGCCGCCCCAGCCCCACAGACCGGATCTCTCCGGGAGCTGCGGATGGGAGCGGGCGCCCGTCCTCCGGGAAGCCGGTCAGGAGGGCTGGCCCCAGGTGGCCTCCCGCGTGCGTACCTGAGCTGGGCAGGGCACGAGGAAGTGGGCACCGGGCCCGTCGCCCCCGCTCGGCCCTGCCCGCCCCTGGGGGCCTCTGTCCACCTGCTGTGGGGTAGCCTAGCGCCCACCGGACTGGGGGCCTTCAGCACCGTTTACTCCTGTTGACCCCTGCCTGGGTCGGGGTCTGGGCGGGCCGCCCCCTATCTACCATTGCTCCTGGAGCAAGGCGGTGATTGGAGGGGCTGACGGGGGCGTGTCGGGGGCGGGGGCCGGGAGGAGCAGTGAGGGCGGGGGCGGGGACGGGGGGCGTGACGGGAGCCGTGATGGGAGTGGTGGAGGCAGTGATGGGTGGGGGCGGTGATGGGGCGTGTTAGGGGGTCCCAAGTCAAGGACAGGCGTGGGTCTGGGGGAGGGAGGCCCTGGGTGAGGCTGCACTGGCCTCCCTTGGGGCCTGGGGGTTTGGGGGTGCAGTGACCCGGGGCCCTGAGTGATGCAGGGGGTGAAGGCTGGTCACCCAGGCGGGCGCTTCCGGAGCACCCGCTGCTGTGGGCCGGGGGCTGGGTGCGGGCCGGGGCTGGGCCGGTGCGGGCGGGGGCAGGGCCGGTGCGGGGCGGGGGCCGGGCCGGTGCGGGGCGGGGGCTGGGTGCGGGCCGGGGGCTGGGCTGGGTGCGGGCCGGGGGCTGGGCCGGTGCGGGCCGGGGGCTGCCCAGTGCCTGCCCAGTGCCCATAGAGGAAGTCTGTGCCCGCATCTGTTTCTTCCTGCCCCGATTGTTCTCTCGGAAGTGTCTCAGCACTCCCGCCCCTGGGGACAGGGATGAAGGGGTGTGTCCAGGGGGTGACCCGGGGTCAGCCTGGCCTCTCAGGGTGCTGGAGGCGACCTGTGGCTGGGAGACAGGGGTGGGGTGCGCCTGAGCCGAAGCATCCCCTGGAAGCGCCCGCAGGCCTTGGCACCGGAAGGGCCCCTCGTGCTGTGCGCATGGCCCGGAGGGGGTGCCCGGTGCGCGGTGACCAGGGCCGCCCTGGAGCTCTGCTCTGGCCTTGGTGAGGCCGTTGTGAAAGGAGGGGCGCGGGGTGTTGCAGTGCCGCTTCCGGCCGGCCTGCAGGGAGGGTAGGGTCAGGATATCCGCGGGGAAACCCGGCGGGCGGCGCGGAAGGCCCTGGCCCTGCCCGGGTTTCCTGCTCCGGTGCCCTGGGCCCAGAGGGGTCACTGGGAAGGGCCGGACCGGTTCCCAGGAGAGGCTGGACCAGGTGGTCCCTGGGGTCTCAGGACACCAGTCGCAGAGCGAGGACCCCTTTTCTCCTTCTGATTTGGGGGCCCAGGGCTGTGCGGCCAGTCTGAGGCCGGCTCCTTCCTGCAGGACGATGGGGACGGGTGTGGGGGCGGCCCAGACCTGCACCGCCAGCCCCTGCCGCAGCCAGCGGTTAATCATTCACTCTGGCTTTGTTCAGCCGCCTCACCCACGTCTCACCTGCAAGGGGGCTCCTGGGGGTCCTGAGGCAGCCCGGGGGTCTGACACCCGAGAGCTGGGGGCTGGGCCTCCCACTGTCCCCAGGCCCTTCACTGGACACCTCCTGCCGGCAGCGCCTGGGGGCTGCGGGGGACCTGAGGGGGTGGTGGGCCCCAGGTGGGCCCCAGGGCGGGGCTGCTCTCAGGTGTGGTCACCTGGGCAGTCCCCACACCGCAGCCGAGCTGGAGGCTCCTGAGAAAGCCAGGTGGGTAGTGCTGGGTGGGCTGGGGGTCCCCGTGTAGGGAGGGCAGAGTGTGTGCTGGGCGCACGGAGGCACTGACCCGTCTGAGAGCCGGGGCTGGCCCAGGGGAGCAGGTGCTGGGGAGGCCACCTTGGGCCTGAGTGTCCAGTAGAAGGGGTTTGGGCCCAGAAGGGCAGGCCTGGGGGCCCCCGGGCATCTCTGGCAGGTCAGAGCTTTGTTGTTCCAGCCTGTGTGTGGGGCTTTGTTTCTGCACCCCGGAAACCAGCACCCCGCGGGCGTGGCCCAAGGTCAGGAGGGGGCCGGGAGCCTGGGGTGCGGGCGCGGCCGATGCTCCTGGGAGGGCAGCCAGACGGCCAGGCCAGCGCGGGCACCGGGCCCCGTGCCAGACCCGCCTCCTGCCTGCAGAGCCTCGGGCAGGGCCTGACCCGAGTTTCTCATGGGGTGTGTGGCAGGCGTGGGCCTCTGTGGGGGCCCGAGGGGTCCCCATGCTTCCGCCCCGAAGATGGCTTGAGGGGCATCACCGTGTTGTCGTCCTGGGTGACAGGTGCCCACAGCCACACCTCGCTCCCGAGGACGAGCGCTGAGGAGTGAGCCGAGACTGTAGGGCCAGTGTCTCGCAGGACACCAGGTTGGGCTGTGTGGGCCACGGGGGCCGTATGGGGTCCGCCAGGGCTGGGAATAGGGAAGGCAGCCCTCGGTGTGGGGCGGAGGCCGCAGCCTGAGGGGCCTGGTCGTCCCGCCAGCCAGCCTGAGAGCTGGACGCTTCAGTTTAGACACGCAGGTTGTCCTGCTGGGCCTCAGGGACTGTTCTAGGGTCCACAGGAGTGGGGGCAGCCGCTCCCGGGACCCGGGACAGTCACTCGCTCAGGGCCGAGGCTCCCTGTCCATCAGTGCCAGTGGAGCCTGTCCAAGTGTCCCCCCGTGTGTCCAGCGCAGAGGGCTGGGAGTGAGTGGGTGGTGTGAAGGCGATGGTGGTGCCGTGCCAGGAAGGACAGTGGCAGGGACAGATGCAGGCTGGGGCCCCTCACCTGTAGTTCAGAGAACAGGGGAGCGGGGGGTCCCGGGAAGGAAAGAAATCTAGGGGAATCAGGAGGGGCGTTGCTGTCACAGGGCTCAGAGCCGACACGGAGGCCCAGCGGTGCGGGCGGAGCCACCAGTGGTCACGAGCGCGGCCACATGGTTTCAGAGCAACGCCGGGTGGGGGCAGGAGAGAGCGTGGAGGGTCAAGGCACTTACACCCCGAGGGCCCCACAGCGCCTCCTGGGGTCGTCCCCGAGCACCGCCAGCGCAGGCCAAACCCAAACCGCAGCGTGACTCTGAGAGCAAACTCGGGGTCTCTGAGCAGGAAGGGGTCCCGGAAGCCCACCCACTGTGCCTCGCCCTGAGCTTGGGGAGCAGGGAGGTGGGTGCCCTGGGGGCAGGCACTGCAGGGAGGTGGATGTTGGGACTGGGCAGTGCTCGGCGGGCCGTGGGCATGTGGCCGAGTGCCCGTCTGTGGGTCCCCAGGGCCTCCCAGAGCCTGCCGACACGGGGGCTCACAGCCCCACGCCCCAGCATGCAGAGACAACATGCCCCAGCCCCGCCGCGGGTCTGGGCTATGGGGGCGCCTGGTGTGGTGGGCGCTGCAGGGTGGGCGCCAAGGGGCTCTTGGGGTGTCCACACCTGCTGGGCCTCTTGGGGCTCCCCTGGGATGACCCTGGGGGTCCCGGGGCTGCCTGGAGCTCTGTGTCCCACTGACCAGCTCTGGGCCTTGGGGTGACTGGCAGGGCATGGCCGGGAGGCCCGGGGGTGGGGCAGGGCCTGGCAGCGGGAGCCCGGCTGGCCGGGCAGTGCCGATTCAGGCGGTTCCTGGTGGCACCTGCCCCCTGCCTGCCCGGCTCACTCCATGTCCTCAGACCGCAGCCTCCTGGTTGGGCTGGGTCAGCTCTCCCAGGGGTGCCCAGAGACTCAGGCCCAGCCCATTCTCCCTGGGGCCTCTGCTGGTGGACACACCAGTCCCTGACCTCTGGCTCGGGAAACTGAGTCTGAGGCAGAGACGTGGGCCCTGAGCAACTCCGCTGATGGCGCCGGTCACAGAGCTGCTGTGTATGCCCTGGGGGCTCCTGCCAAGGCCAGCGCCAAAACTGGACTGTCCCTTCCTGGACTACTCGTCCCGGTGGCCCCAGGGCCCCAACTATCCTCCCAGCCCCTCAGCCCACCGGGCAGGACCCCTGACTCCAGCACCCTTCCCTGCGTCCCCATGCGCCACAGCCTGAGGGCCCTTTGTAGGGGTCCCCCATGCCAGCGCAGCAGGGGAGGGGGCTCTCAGGTGGACGGAAGGTGACCTGGAGGTGTGAGGGCACCGCAGACCCAGAAGCTCTGTCCAGTGGGAGGTGGGAGCCTGGGCAAGGCGGGGCCAGCTCCCGGGCCTCGTTTCTGCAGGGCTGGGGCGTGGCTGATAGTGCACAAGTCGAGGCGCCTGCCCTGAGGCTTCGGGGCCGCGGCTGCAGCAGGTTCACGTGGGTGCGGAGGGGCTGCGTGGGCACAGCAGGTTCGTGGGCGCCTTGGAGCCGTGAGCGTCCTCGTGACTGAGTCTGCTCCCGCCCCCGTGTCTGTGACTGCTCTGGGGTCTGCCCTGGTCCTGCCCTCGGGGCACATGGGCGCCCAGTGCCCGTCTGGGCTCCTCTGGTCTCTGGTGGCGGCTGCTGCTGCCCCTCACCAGGCCCCTGGGCCACGCTCAGTGCCGGGGTCTGTAGTCCAGATTCTGAGGGGGTTGTGGGAGGGCGTGGGCTGTGCATGTCAGTGTGGGTTCAGGGGCCTAGTTCCACATTCTGGGGTCCACATGTTTGCAGGGGCCAGAGCCTTGCCTGATGGCCTCTCCTCTGCCCACCCTGTCCAGCACTTGCACTTGGGATGGCCAATCTCTGCTGAGCTACAGCTGTCCATGTGTCGGGTGACAGCCGCCTGTGTGTCGGGGTGATGCCGCCTGTGTGTCAGGGTGACGCCCCCTGTGTCAGGAGTGACACTGCCTGTGTGTCAGGGTGACAGCTGTTCATGTGTTGAGTGACAGCCGCCTGTGTGTTGGGGTGGCGCCTCCTGTGTGTCAGGGTGGCGCAGCCTGTGTCTGGGGTGACGCCACCTTGTGTCGGGGTGATAGCTGTCCATGTGTCGGGTGACAGCCGCCTGTGTCACGGTAACAGCGTCTCAGCACCTGTGCTAGGTCTGGCACGTCTGGGGTGAGTCTGACTATCTGTGGCGTGGCTGTGGCATGTGGCGTGGCTGTGGCATGTGGCGTGGCTGTGACATGTAAGCGTGACTGTGGCATGTGGCATGGCTTTGGTCTGTGGCGTGTCTGTGGCCTGTGGCGTGTCTTTGGTGTGCTTGGGACATGTCTCCGAGCCCGTTTGTTCTTGGGGGTGTCTGTGGGTCCCTGCCCCATCTGTCTCGCTGCTGACAGCCTCCCCGAGCATCCCCCAGGTTTTCTGATCACGCCGCACAGAATGCCGGGCCCCAGGCCTGTTGCTGGATTCTCTTTGGCTGCGCTCTGTGCTCCTTCTGTGTTGTGTGTGTACACGCATGTGGTCGTGTCTTCGTGAGCATATGCATGTAGCGGTGCCTATTTATATGTGTGCACAGTACATTGGCACACATGCACACACGTGCTAGCCAAGAATAGTCCACTTATTGTCTAGTGTGCATGAGAGCACACGTATGTGTATGCAGGTGTGGTGCATGTGCCTGTAAATCTTAAATCATAAATGTGTAACACATTCATGTGTGTACATGCATGTGAGTGGCATATATACATGCATGTGTTTGTGTGTTTTAGTGTGTGCGTGTTGACATGCACAAGGCATTGTGGTATATCTGTGTGTGCTTGTGCTTATGAGTGCATGTGAGTGTGTGTTCACATGTGAATGCGTATGTACACACCAACATGATTGTGTGAAGTACACGTTTGTGTGTAAGTGCCTACATATGTGCTGTACACATGTGCATGAGTGACTACGTGTTTGTGTACCCGCCGCAGGGAGCCACATGCCTGCTGAGCCCTGGCTGTTTGCTCTTGTCTGAGGCTCCCTGGGGTCTCCGTGTCCTGGAGGCAGCCGGGTTGGGTGTGTGGAGCTGGGCCTTGTCGGCGGAGCTGCCGTGCCCGACTGCTCTGTGGCACGGGCTGAGTGCCGCTCTGCCTGAGAGCTCGGTGGCAGCCACTCGCGGCTTCTCACAAGCCAGGAACGGAAACCTGGACTTCCTCAGGAGCAAGGCGAAAAGTGGGCCAGGAATTGGGCATAAATTTCCCAGAAAGAGAAAATCTGGATTCGGCTATTGAGAGAAAGATACGCTGTGCCCAGGCCGGAGCGACAGCACAGCGGGGAGGGCGTCCTCGCACCCGGCCAACCCTGGTTCTATCCCCAGCATCCCATTGGTCCTCAGAGTACCACCAGGAGCAATTCCTGAGTGCAGAGCCAGGAGTAACTCCTGAGCATCACTGGGTGTGACCAAAAAGCAAACACACAGATACACAGATACACAGACACACACACACACAGTTTATGTATTACGCTTGTTCAAGGTTCCTCGGCAGTGGCTTCCCAGCGGGGCTCAGGCTCAGCGCAGCTCGGCGGGCAGGAGACTTGGGCTGTCCTGGGCAGGGTTACCCCTAACCCCTAACCCCTAACCTCTAACCCCTAACCCTTAACCCCTAACCCTGAGCACCACCAGGCTTGTCCCTCCCACCAGATGAAGGTCAGCCTGGCAGGGCTGCAAAATTCTGCCCCCTCCCCTAGTCTCTGTTTTTTGGGGTCACACCCAAAGGTGCTTGGGGACTATTCCTGGCTCTGCCTTCAGGGACCGCTCCTGGAGGCCTTGGGAGACCCGCTGGGGTGTTGGGGACGGACATGGGTCAGCCACACGCTTAGCGGCACCTTGCTGCCGTGCTGTTGAGTTTAAAAAGCCTTTGCAGAACTGTCTCTGCTTTGAGAAATGAAGCCGGACTCAAGCGGGCTCGCAGGCGTGAGGCCCCTGTGCTAAGGCTGAAGGCCACAGTTACGGGCTGCCCCTCCAGTGGCTTTTTGCCACAATGGACACGTGGCAGGTGGCAAGGGCACGTGCAGGGCTCAGGGCCTCAGGGCCTGGGCACGCCGGAAATATGTGTGCTTCTCTGCGGAAAGGGCCCGGTGGGGACAGGGTCCCCGCCACACCTGCGCCAGGGTGGTGCCAGCCAGGGGCTTCCCAGGGGTTGGTGTGGCTGCCAGAGGTGCCAGCCGCCTGCTTACACTTGGTTCTGGTCCTGACTGCCCCCGGCGGCCCCTCAGAGCAGCCGTCTGTCAGTCAGTGGTGTTGCAGCGACGCTCCAAGCAGGGCCCCTGCTTGGGAAATACAGCAGCGCAGAATAGTGGGGACTCCTGGCCAGGCCCCTGCAGCCGGAAGGTCAGGGACAGACCGCTCCAGGGAAATCCCAGACCGAGCCCAACTTTGTCACGGGCTGATCAGCTGCCGGGGGTGGGACCTGCGGGCCGGGCCTACAGGTGCCAGCAGTGGGCAGGTGGACAGATGGATGTCCGGGCCCAAGGCTTGTGCTGGTCACACACTCGCCAAAGACGTAGGAGCCGCGTGTAATCAGGAAGGAGTCCGATAAGGCTCCCGGAGGCACAAGCGGCTCCGAGGCCAAGGTCAGGAAAGGTGAGGGAAGGGCCGTCCGGAGTTGGAGGCTGTGTGGGGACACGCGTCCCTGTGGCCGGCCGGGAGTCAGCAGCCTGTGGGTCGCTGGGGTCAGGCTGACGAGCTTCCCAGGGGTACTGGGCTGCCCTGGGCGGACCCTGTGCACTGGCCAGCAAGAAGTGAGGGGGTGGCCCCCACGAGACGGCCAGAGCCAGGTGTCTCCAGGCCCTGAAGCTTCCTGCCGGCCACCCACGACAGGGCTGCCCGCGGTTAGACTCAGAGTCCCATCTCAGAGACGGACTCAAGGGGATTACAGTGACCAACGTCCAGCCGCACATGTGGCCCGTGCTTCTGTAGGGCACTGAGTCATGTGTGTGCATGCGGTCATGCCTTTGTCCTTGTGCCATGTATGTGTGTGGACATGCACAGGTGGTGTGCATGTGTGTACAGGCGTATGCACATACATGTGCCTGTGAACACATGTGTACATGCACACATAGGCGTGTGTCTACATGCTGTGTGTGCACATACACTTGTGGGTCTGCTTTAAGTGAATGTGTCCCTGCGTGAGACTGTGTATATGTAAACACACACAAGTGGCTGCGTCTGTGTGTGCCTGTGTGTATATGTGTGCCTTGTGTACATGTGTGCCTGTGTGTATATGCACACTGCTCTGAATGTGTGTATGCACAATGGTTGTGTCATGGGGTGTCTGTGTACGTGTGTGTAACTCAGCTGTGCGTGTGTATATGTATGTGCATTGAGTTGCCTTGTGTACATGCACATGTGTAGGTACATACGTTAGCACACATGAACATGTGTGGAGTGTGCATATGTGTGAGCATGTGCTGAGTTCATGCATGAGCATTACTGGGGCATATCTGAGTATGTGCTGGGATGTGTCTGAGCATGTGCTGGGCGTGTCTGAGCATGTTCTGGGATGTGTCTGAGCATGTGCTGGGGCGTGTCTGAGCATGTGCTGGGACATGTCTGAGCATGTGCTGGGGCTTGTCTGAGCATGTGCTGGGCGTGTCTGAGCGTGTGCTGGGCGTGTCTGAGCATGTGCTGGGACGTGTCTGAGCATGTGCTGGGATGTGTCTGAGCATGTGCTGGGGCGTGTCTGAGCATGTGCTGGGGCGTATCTGAGCGTGTGCTGGGCGTGTCTGAGCATGTGCTGGGACGTGTCTGAGCATGTGCTGGGCGTGTCTGAGCATGTGCTGGGGCGTGTCTGAGCATGTGCTGGGATGTGTCTGAGCATGTGCTGGGGCGTGTCTGAGCATGTGCTGGGGCATGTCTGAGCATGTGCTGGGGCGTGTCTGAGCATGTGCTGGGATGTGTCTGAGCATGTGCTAGGGCGTGTCTGAGCGTGTGCTGGGGCATGTCTGAGCATGTGCTGGGCGTGTCTGAGCATGTGCTGGGATGTGTCTGAGCATGTGCTAGGGGCGTGTCTGAGCGTGTGCTGGGGCGTGTCTGAGCATGTGCTAGGGCGTGTCTGAGCGTGTGCTGGGGCGTGTCTGAGCATGTGCTGGGGCACGTCTGAGCGTGTGCTGGGGCGTGTCTGAACGTGTGCTGGGGCATGTCTGAGCGTGTGCTGGGGCGTGTCTGAGCGTGTGCTGGAACGTGTCTGAGCGTGTTTGATCTGTCTGGTCTCTCCACGCCGTGGGAAATTGGGCTGTAGCCTCGGCACTTCCTTTCCTGGGAGCCGATGCCACGGGCGCTTTCCTGCCACCTGCCTTGCCGGACCCAGCGTTCGGGGTGCCCTTCCTGCAGCCCTGCCCTGCCCGCGCCCTGCCCGCGCCCTCTCCCTCCGATTCCCCTGACTGACGAGGCCTCAGCCCCCATGTCTTGACTGTTGTGTTTCCTGCATCTCGGCGAGAAGGCGAGGCTGCTGCTGACGTGGCGCGTATGTCCAGCCTCCCGCGAGCTCCCGGAGCTTCTCTCTGGGCGCGGGGAGACACGAAAGCCTCTTGCTGCCGGGGGCATGTTCCGCCCACCAGGGCCCCACGGCGCTGTCAGGGGGAGCCCTGCCCCCGCCTTCAGTTGCTTTCGCTCAGCTCTCACAGGGGCGGGCGGTCCCCTGCCGTGTCGAGTGGCTCCTGGCTCCTGTTGCTGATATGGCCGCGTCTGTGCTGTCTGAGCCACTGTGCAACCTGCCTGCCCCCTCCCTCGCGTCCCTGTGTCTTGGCAGCCGTGAGGGTGCCCCAGAGGCCTCGTGCCGCTGGCTCTGACCACAGAAATGGGGCTTTGCTGTCTTTGCGGCCTGTAAGAGCCCTTTCTACGTTGCGGTCATCTACTTGCTTTGAATTTTTGTTCTTGGGCGGTGCTCAGGGCTGACTCCTGGCTGGGCTCACGGGCCCAGAGCCGGGATGAGGCCCAGCCACAGCCTGCAGCCCCGCGTCTTCCTTGCTCCTTCTCCCTGGCCCGACCACCTCCTCCTCCTGCATTTCCTCATTTTGGTGACTCTGTTCTTGGCTGCGTGGACGTTTTGAGTTTCCACGAAGGTCAATTAATTTTTAATTTTGTTTCCTGACCCTTTCTTTGGTTCTGTGACCAGAACCTCGCCAGAGCTGACGCTGGGCCCCACCCCACGATGGTTCTTGGATGAGTTTCCCAGCTGACTTCCGGAGACTCTGGGTCTTCGTTAACCCGTGTGTCTCGAACCCGTGCGCATGGGCAGTCTCGGCGTATGACTCTTTGCTGGTTCGTCTCACTTAAGAGACCAGAGACTGCTGCTCTGCGACGGTCCCTGTCACCGCGTGCACCAGCTGTGCATGACCCAGTGCCAGAACCTCGCGCAGTCAGTCACCACGTGGGCTGAGGACAGGTCTGGGGCGATTCCCAAACACATGGGCATGAGGCAGCAGGGGAGACTGTAGCCGCGGCTGTGAGCCCGTCTCGGAGTGGGGGTGCAGGGGAGAGTGTAGCCGCGGCTGTGAGCCCGTCTCGGAGTGGGGGTGCAGGGGAGAGTGTAGCCGGCTGTGAGCCCGTCTCGGAGTGGGGGTGCAGGGGAGAGTGTAGCCCGCTGTGAGCCCGTCTCGGAGTGGGGGTGCAGGGGGAGAGTGCAGCGCGCTGTAAACCCGTCTCGGAGCAGGGGAGAGTGTAGCCGCGCTGTGAGCCCGTCTCGGAGTGGGGGTGCAGGGGTGAGTGTAGCTGCAGCTGTGAGCCCGTCTCGGAGTGGGGGTGCAGGGGTGAGTGTAGCTGCTCTGTAAACCCGTCTCAGAGTGGGGGTGCAGGGGTGAGTGTGGCCGCGGCTGCGAGCCCGTCTCGGAGTGCTGTGCTGCTCACCGGTGCATGCGAGGCGGCTTCCTGGAGGAGGCAGTGCTAGAGACTCTGGCTTCAGCCCAGTCACACATAGCCCCAGTCAGGCCCAGCGACCCCCCAATGGACTACACACCTGGTGACTCATGTGGGGCGGGAGCCCAGACCCCAGATTGCCTGACCCCAACCCCTGACCCCCAACCCCTGACCCTAACCCTGACCCCCAACCCCTGACCCCTAACCCCCTGACCCTCAGGGCCCTGCACCCCTGTCCCCTGCTTCCGGGCTGCTGCGCCTGCCTGGACCCCAGCACGGCTCCTGCTCCCTCCCCCATCTCCTGCCCCTGGGCCCTGGCTGGGAGAGTTGACGCATGAGCCCCCTTCCTCCCCCGGATCTGCAGGATACTGACATCCTCAGGCAGAGGCTCGGCTTGGTGGGTGTGGAACGAGTGGTGCAGACATGGCTGGGCTGACGCGGACACAGAGGTGCCAGGCAGTGTAGACACAGAGGTGCAAAACAGTGTAGACATGGTGGCATCGGGCAGTGTAGACATGCTAGGTGCAGGGAGGTGCCAGGCTGTGTAGACAGGGAGGTGCCCGGCAGTGTAGACAGGGAGGTGCCAGGCTGTGTAGACAGGGAGGTGCTCGGCAGTGTAGACAGGAGGTGCCAGGCGGTGTAGACAGGGAGGTGCCAGGCGGTGTAGACAGGGAGGTGCCAGGCTGTGTAGACAGGGCGGTGCCAGGCGGTGTAGACAGGGCGGTGCCAGGCGGTGTAGACAGGGCGGTGCCAGGCGGTGTAGACAGGGCGGTGCCAGGCTGTGTAGACAGGGCGGTGCCAGGCGGTGTAGACAGGGAGGTGCCAGGCTGTGTAGACAGGGAGGTGCCAGGCTGTGTAGACAGGGCGGTGCCAGGCGGTGTAGACAGGGAGGTGCCAGGCGGTGTAGACAGGGCGGTGCCAGGAGGTGTAGACAGGGCGGTGCCAGGCGGTGTAGACAGGGGCGGTGCCAGGCGGTGTAGACAGGGCGGTGCCAGGCGGTGTAGACAGGGAGGTGCCAGGCTGTGTAGACAGGGCGGTGCCAGGCTGTGTAGACAGGGCGGTGCCAGGCGGTGTAGACAGGGATGTGACAGGCGGTGTAGACAGGGAGGTGCCAGGCGGTGTAGACAGGGCGGTGCCAGGAGGTGTAGACAGGGCGGTGCCAGGCGGTGTGGCCGGAGCTGCCGGGGGTGTGGCTACACTTCCGGGTCCAGGGCAGATGTGAGCAGCTCCCTGCCGCCCCATGGTGCCCGGCTGGGACACGGGGTGTGTGAGTGTTGCCCTGGACCCACAGTGGAGTTGGAGTCACGCATGGGGGTTTCAGGGCCGCTCCGTGGCCAGGCCTGGGGCGCGTCTCCAGAGGGAAGCCCCCGCTGCCCTCCCAGTCTCGGGCTGGCGAGGTGTCGGGGAGCCACAGACGAGGCTGTGGGCCCTTCAGCTGTCCCTGGCACCTTCTAAATATACCCTCCGGGAGCTTATCTCTGCCCGCCCGGGTGCGGTGTCCCGGAGAAGCCACTCTGGAGCGCTCCACTGTCCCTGCCCGCGTCCTGCAGGGTGGGGTCACTGGGGCCTTGCTGGACCATGGGCCAGGCGTGTGTCGAGAAGAGTAACCTGGACACCCCTGGACAGGCCCAGAGCCCGGGACCACCGGTGTCCAGCGTCAGCCGCGTGCACTCCGGCTGCCCTGCCCTGTGACGGGGGCACACGTGGGCTGTCCTGGGGTCCCTGCGGGGTAGCTCTTGGCTCCGGGCACCCCTGGGCTTCAGGATGGAGGTCAGCAACAGTGAACCCGTCTTTGGCCTCGGCCCCTCTTGGTTCCAAGCCTGGGGGCCCCTGACGCTGGAGGCACCATCTGCCGGGGAGGGGGCCCAAACTTGTGTCACACCCTCCTCCTTGGCCCCCGCAGCACGGGGGCGTGCTGAGCCCCAGACCCCTCAGCTAGGGAAGGGGGCAGTGCCCCATCCTGTGGGGTTCTGCATGGAGTTTTGGGGGCAGGGCCTGGGGTGGGGGCCAGGAGCAGAGGCCAGATGCCTGGCCCGGGCTGGGGAGGAGCCTCAAGCTGTCGGGGGCCTGTGGCTGTGCCAGCTTGGGAAGGGAGGCAGGGGGTGTGGGGTTCCCCAGGGCCCCTAGAGGCGAGAGAGGCCGGGAGGTGCCTGTGCCCAGCGCAGAGGGGTGGAGCCAGCGGGGAGCCCCGGGAATAGCAGCTGAAACAGGGAAGGTAGCAGCCTCCGAGTTCGGACACTGACCCGGGAACCGTCATCCTCTGCCCATGTCGTCACTTGCTGCGTGGCTGGGGACCTCCCGGGGAGCCTTTGAAAGCAGTGGACCCTGCTTTGTCACAACGAAAGACCCCAGAGTGCTGGAGGAGACAATAGGGCAGCAGTGGGCGGAGCATCAGACAGCAGTGGGCGGAGCAGCGGGCAGTAGTGGGTGGAGCATCAGACAGCAGTGGGCGGGCATCAGACAGCAGTGGGCGGGCAGCAGGCAGCAGTGGGTGGGCATCAGACAGCAGTGGGCGGGCATCAGACAGCAGTGGGCGGAGCAGTGGGCAGAGCATCAGACAGCAGTGGGCGGGCATCAGACAGCAGTGGGCGGAGCAGCGGGCAGTAGTGGGTGGAGCATCAGACAGCAGTGGGTGGGCATCAGACAGCAGTGGGTGGAGCAGCGGGCGGTAGTGGGTGGAGCATCAGACAGCAGTGGGTGGAGCAGTGGGCAGCAATGGGCATCAGTGGACTTGGTGGTCCAGCGATCTGCCCGTGCTGACCCAGGTGCTGGGCCCATGGGCCTTCCAGAGCAGGAACTCTGGCTGCCCTTGGCTTGGTCCCGAGCAGAGAGTGGTCGTGGGGGTGAGGGTATGGGGTGCAGGGGGCAGTGGGGGACGGAAGCTTGAGTCTGGGCGGGTGGGTGTGTGCCCCGAGTGACGTGGTTTGGACCAGTTCACTGGCGCTGACCCTCTCCCCACAACCTGCAACGTGCCGCTTTCCACATGGGTGGGGCGGGGCTGAGGGTCCAGCCACCTGCCAGGCCAGGGAGCACCGGAGTGGGGGACGGTCCTTCTTGTTAGGCCGCTTGGGACTGTCCAGAGGCGCTGAGACGGGGCAGCGTCCAGGCCTGGGGGCCAAGGCCGCGGCACCACCTGGGGAAAGCGCCTCCCAGCAGCCTCTGCGGCGTCCTGCTGCCTGGGGTCACTCGGCGCGTGTCCTCCGCGGCCTGTCCCCTTCCCTGCCCTGGCCCGACGCCGGGCGCTCACACACTGGCAGGGCAGTGCCAGCCCCACACCACAGTCTCTGGAGCCCCACGACGCCGAGCCCACTGTGGAGTCGGGTTCCCGGCCTTCCCGGCCAGGCCACCTCTCATGGACACAAGCCCCCCCGGCCGGGTCAGGGGCGCCGCGTCCACCAGGGCTCTGCCCCCTGCCTGGCACCGCCGGCGCATTCCCTGCCTGCGGGCACCTGGAGCCGATGTGCGATAACATTCCGCAGCCCCGGGCCAGCCCGCCGTCACGCGCCCCAGGAAACAAGCCGGGCATTGTCCGGGGCGGCACGGACCCCCCCTGCTCCCAGCCAGCAGAGGGACAGGGGCTGCTGCCCTTCACCTGGACGAAGGACACGCTGTGGCTCCCAGCACAAGGACGGCCGCCAGGGAGAGGACAGGCTTCCAGGAGGGGACAGGTGTCCAGTAGGGGCAGGCCCTCACATGGGAGGACAGACGTCCAGGGAGGGGACCCCGGGTGGGTGAGTGGCCTCTGTCCCCCAGCCTGGATCTGTCCGTTCTGGGGGTGGGGTCTCTGACCCCATGGGAGTTCGGGTGAGCTCGCACGTTTCAGGTCCTGCTCCCGGAGTGCCCTCACGGGAGGGGCCCTTGGTGGCCAGAGCCAGTGCATTGGGCACCCCTGGACCTGGTCCTCGGCTCTGAGGACCCCCGTGGCTGTGGCACCAGGAGCTCGGAGATCTGGAATGTTCTGAGTGGAGGGCGGAGACTGGGGCAGAGAGGGAGGGGCCAGGGAATCTAGGCCTCCTATTGGCTGCTAATTTACATACGCAAACCCATTGGCTAGTTCCACAAATGCTGATTTACATCGGGCATAGCCAATCTGATTGGTCAGGCCCACCTTCATTTACATAGGGCATAACCAATCAGATGGCGGGAGGGCTAAGGGGTGGGGCTACAGTGGTAACCCGGGAGCTCAAAGCCCCCTGCAGCGCGGTGGGTCCGTGCCCGTGGGCTGGCCCTGAGCTGGGCCCTGTGCGTGATCCGCTGGCGCCTGTGGCCGTGGTGTGATTAGTGCAGGGGGTGGGCGAGAAGGGGGCAGAGCCGCGGCAGCCCCTCCCCGCCTCGCCGCATCTCTGCAGCCCCGGGCCAGCTGCGCTGGGAGGCGCGGAGCCGCTTGTGGTGCTGGCGGGAGCCCGAAGGCATGCCGGGCGGCGTGGCGGGGTGCCAGGCGGAGCTGCCCGGTCTCCTGGGCCCCCTGATAGCACATCTGGAGCGGGGGCTCACCCAGCGGGGAAGCCCGCTGTGGGTACTGGCCGCCCCTCTGGCCTCTGCTAGATGCTGACCTGGGGTGTTTGGGTCTCAGGGACGGTCCGTCTGTTCCCCGCGTGGACCATCAACATGCCCCCATGTGGCGGCGGTGTGATGCCCCGGGGGCTGGGGCTGTCCCAGGAGGCTCCGCCGGCCGCTGACCCCACTGTCTGTCTCACAGCTTCCTGATCGTCCTGGTGTGTCTCATCTTCAGCGTGCTGTCCACCATCGAGCAGTATGTGGTGCTGGCCACCGGCACGCTCTTCTGGATGGTGCGTAGCAGCCCCAGGAGGGGTGGGCACGTGCTTTCCCGTGAGGCGAGCCGCCTAGGCCGCATTCAGGGAGGGCTTTCTGGAGGAGGCGGCGTCTGTCTGCAGGGCCGAGCCTGGGCTGGCTGTTGGGTGCTCGGGCCCTGGCAGCCACACAGACGAGGCTCCGGGTGTGAGGCCAGGCTGTGCCCTGTCTGGGGGCAGCTGCAGCCGGGGAAGCGCCTGGGCCGGGTCCTGTTGGCCCTGTGGTGCTGGGGGCAGGCGCCATGTCTGTGGGCTCCGCTGGGCAGCGACTGTCCCAGGGTGTCCCTGAGAGCTGTGGCAGGGGTGTCCCCTAAGAGCTGGGCGTCTCCAGCCTCGTGGCAAAGCTCCCACAGTGCCTGTCAGCCCCTCACAGCGTCCGACCCGTGTGACCTCTCACCTGACCACATGTCCACTTCCTGTTGACCCCAGCGTGACCTCTCACCTGACCACATGCCCACTTCCTGCTGACCCCAGTGTGACCTCCCACCTGTCCACCGTGGCCTCCTGGAGGGCAGGGTCCTGTGCTGCAGGTGGTCCCTGTCCCCATGTGGCCTGGCAGCCCCTGCTCCTTGGGGCCAGGTGGGGAACACCCAGGGCTGCAAGGGTGTGTGCATGTGTGTGAGCGTGTGCGCGTGTGTGAGAGCGTGTGCGCAGATGTGTGAGAGCGTGTGCGCATGTGTGAGAGACATGTGCACATGTGTGAGAGCGTGTGCACATGTGTGTGAAGAGGATGTGTGCATGTGTGAGAGGGTGTGTGCATGTGTGAGAGCGTGTGCACATGTGGAGCATGTGCACATGTGTGTGAGAGCATGTGTGAGAGCGTGTGTGCATGTGTGTGAGAGTGCATGTGTAGAAATGTGTGCATGTGTGTGAAGCGTGTGGCGATGTGTGTGAGAGCGTGTGTGCATGTGTGTGAGTGTAGTATGTGTGTGAGAGTGATGCGTGCATGTGTGTAAGCATGTGCACATGTATAGTGAGAGTGTGTGCATGTGTGTGAGAGTGATGCGCATGTGTGTGTGTGTGTGCATGTGTGAGAGGGTATGCGCATGTGTGTGAGAGCAGGTACATATGTGTGTGTGAGAGCGTGTGCATGTGAGTGTGTTGCATGTGTGTATGTGTGAGCATGTGTGCATGTGTGAGTACATGTGTGCATGTGTGTGAAAACGTGTGCACATGTGTGTGAAGCGTGTGTGCATGTGTGTGGAGTGTGTGTATGTGTGTGAGAGCATATGCACATATGTGAAGCGTGTGCGTGAGTGTGTGCATGTGTGATAGTGTGCATGTGTATGCATGTGTGAAAGTAATGCGCATGTGTGGAGAGCATGTGTGCATATGTGAGAGTGTGTCACATGTGTGTGAGTGTGCATGTGCATGTCAGAGTGTGTGTGCATGTGTGCGAACTATGTGCGCATGTGAGCGATGTGTGCATGTGCGAGTGTGTGTATGTGTGTGAGTGTGTGTATGTGTGTGAGAGCATGTGCACATGTGTGTAGCGTGTGAGCATGTGTGTGAGAGCATGTGCGCATGTGTGTGAGAGCGTGTGTACATGTGTAGAGTGTGTGCATGTGAGAGTGTGTGCATGTGTGAGAGTGTGTGCATGTGTGTGAGAGTGTGTGCACATGTGTGTGGAGGCGTGTGCATGGCCCGACCGCTGTGCCCAGGGCCCACGTCACCCCTGTCCTAGACACCTTTTGGGACTTTTTCCCCTGCTGCCCCCCAGCCCCCAGCTCGGCCGTTGCTCTGCCAGGTGCAGGTGCCTCCCACCGTCCTCCCGCGGGGGGGTCCGTCCTCTGCTCCCGACTTTCTCCTTTGTTTCTGACTTGGGTTGGGCTCAGGTTAGGGGCTGTGGTTAGAGGTTAAGGTTATACTTAGGGGTACCGTTAGCGGGTGGTTAGTTAGGGTACCATTAGCGGGTGGTTAGTTAGGGGTACCATTAGCGGGTTAGGTTAGTTAGGGAGTACTGTTAGCGGGTGGTTAGTTAGGGTACCATTAGCGGGTGGTTAGTTAGGGGGTACTGTTAGCGGGTGGTTAGGGGTATCATTAGCGGGTGGTTAGTTAGGGGTACCATTAGCGGGTGGTTAGTTAGGGGTACTGTTAGCGGGTGGTTAGTTGGGGGTACCGTTAGCGGGTGGTTAGTTAGGGGGTACTGTTAGCGGGTGGTTATTTAGGTGTACCGTTAGCGGGTGGTTAGTTAGGGTACTGTTAGCGGGTGGTTAGTTAGGGGGTACCATTAGCGGGTGGTTAGTTGGGGTACCGTTAGCGTGTGGTTAGTTAGGGTACCGTCAGCGGGTGGTTAGTTAGGGGGTACCATCAGCGGGTGGTTAGTTGGGGGTACTGTTAGCGGGTGGTTAGTTAGGGGTACCATCAGCGGGTGGTTAGTTGGGGGTACCGTTAGCGGGTGGTTAGTTAGGGGTACCATTAGTGGGTGGTTAGTTAGCGGGTACTGTTAGCGGGTGGTTAGTTAGGGGGTACTGTTAGCGGGTGGTTAGTTAGGGGGGTACCGTTAGCGGGTGGTTACTTAGGGGTACCATCAGCGGGTGGTTAGTTGGGGGTACTGTTAGCGGGTGGTTAGTTAGGGGTACCATCAGTGGGTGGTTAGTTGGGGTACCGTTAGTGGGTGGTTAGTTAGGGGTACTGTTAGCGGGTGGTTAGTTAGGGGTACTGTTAGCGGGTGGTTAGTTAGGGGGTACTGTTAGCGGGTGGTTAGTTAGGGGTACCATTAGCGGGTGGTTAGTTGGGGGTACCGTTAGTGGGTGGTTAGTTAGGGGTACCGTTAGTGGGTGGTTAGTTAGGGGTACTGTTAGCGGGTGGTTAGTTAGGGGTACCGTTAGCGGGTGGTTAGTTAGGGGTACCGTTAGTGGGTGGTTAGTTAGGGGGTACCGTTAGCGGGTGGTTAGTTAGGGGTACCGTTAGCGGGTGGTTAGTTAGGCGTACCGTTAGCGGGTGGTTAGTTAGGGGTACCGTTAGCGGGTGGTTAGTTAGGGGGCACCGTCAGTGGGTGGCTAGTTGGGGGCACCGTTAGGGATGTGGCTCGCATCATCGGAGTTGTGGTCAGGGCCGCAGTTGGGGTACCCTACTGTTAGGGCCACAGCTGCTGGGGTGTCTAAGGGCAAGAATAGGGTTAGGGGATAGGGTTACAGTTCAGGTGTACAGTTGGGGTTATAAGAGTAAGGGGTACGTCTGGGGTGCGTTTGGGAGCAGGGGTCGGGCTACGGTTAGGGAGTCGGTGAGGGTACAGTTTGGGGCTTAGTGGGGATATACAGTATGGACTAATAGCACCCGGGGTCTGGCAGCGGGCAGGGCAGGAGTTAGGTGACAGCCAGGCTACTGCTAAGGGATTATCAGGGAAGGGGTGTGGGATAGTTTAGCTTAGGGTTAGGGTTGGTCTATGATGGGGCAAAGGTTGGCTTGGGTGTGTGTGGATTGGGCTAAGGCAGGTTGGGGTAGGGCTAGGGTTAGGGCTGGGCTTAGGGTTGGGAGTTGCGTAGGGTTGGGCTAAGACTGCGTTGGGTTCGGGTTGGATTTAAGTTACGGTTGGGGTTAGGATTTGGGTAAGGGTCAGGACTGTGCTCATGTTTGGGGTCATAATGGGGTTAGGGTTTGGTTTCACGTTAGAATTGAGATTATGGTTGGGTTGAGTTTGTGTGTTTGGAGTTACTAGTAGGGTTAGCGTTAGGAATTCCACCTTGGTTGTGATTAGAGTTTCTATTGAGGTTAGTTTTTGTTTGGGCTATTTGTTAGAATTTGTTTAAGGTTTAGGTGGATTAAGACTGATTTTGTTGGGTTTTGGTTTGTTTAGGTTGGGCTTAAGTTTGGCTATGTTGGCATTAGGGTTTGGTATGACAGACTGTGGCAATTTTAGCTCGTGTCGTTGGGATTAAGGTCGGATTAGGTTAGGGTTAGGTTTGGGGTTCTGTTTGGATTAGGGTGAGGGTTGGATCTGTGTTGGTCTGGGATGTGGTCAGGTTGGTGTTGGGACTAGTTTGGGGTTAGGGTTTGGTACTAAAAAGTTGGGCTATTGTTTGTGTTGTGGTTTGGTAGTTTGGACTATGCAGTGTTCGAGTTAGGTTGGGGTTAGGATTTGGTTTGTTTTGTATGTCAGGCTGTGGCATGAAGGGTTGGGGTCAGGTTGATTATGTTTCGGAGGGTAGGGTTGGAGTAAGGGTTTGGGTTAGGATTGAGTTAATGTTGGGGTTAGTGTTAGAGTTGGAGGTTAGGTTTGGATGAGGGTTTGGGGGGCGTTAGGCTTGAGGTTAGTTTGGGGTTAGGGTTAGTTGCGGCTGAAGTTAGGTTTGTGGTTAGGGTTGTAGTTGAATAAGGTTGGAGTTAGGTTAAGGTTGATGTAAAATGGGGTTAGGATTGGGTTTATGATCGGATTTATTTTTTGGGGGCTAGGGTTAGGGTTAGGGTGTTGTTATGTTTTGGTTAAGTAATGTTATTTGGGTGGGACTAAGGGTAGAATTGGGTTAAAATTGTGGTAAGACGGGTTGATTTAGGTAGGGTTGGGTTTGGATTTGGGAATGGTTAGGGTGTGCTTACATCTGGGGTAAATACTGGGGTAGTGTGTGTTTAAGGTTAGAATTGGGGTTAAGTTGGTGTCAGGTTTGGGGTTAGAGCTGGGTTATGGTTAGATTTGAATATGGTATTGGGGTTAGATTTGTTATACGGTTTGATTGGGGTAGGGTTAGCATTGTGATTAAGGTTAGGATTCGTTTGGGGTTTTGGGTTGTGCTTAGGGCTATGGTTAGGGTGGGGATAGGGTTAGTGTTTGGGCTAGATTGGTGTAGGTTAGCGTTAGGCTTAGAGTAGTTTGGGGTTGTGGTTTGCTGTAACGGGACATGGCAGGGTTGGTTTGTGTAGTTTAGGATTAAAGCTCGAATACGATTAGGGTTAGGGCAGGGGTTTGGGTTAGTTGTTAGGGTTATGGGTTAGGATTAAGGTTAGGGTAGTGGTTAGGGTTAGTGTTAGGGTGGTGATAGGGGTTCGGGTTAGCATTAGTGTTTAGGTTAGGTTTAGGATTTAATGTTAGGGTTAGGAGTTGCTTTGGGTTAGTCTGGGATTAGGGTTAGTTTTTGGCTCTGATGGTGTCTGGAGCTTTTTGCAGGTTTCGATGACCACATGTGGATTTATGTTTTGCTCTTTGTTATTGGGTTCCGGCCCTGTCCCTCCGTCTGCCTGTGGCTGGCTCTTTCACGCCACTTTCTTCGCTCCTCGTACCCGACCCAGGTGTTTTGCGCATTATGGGCCTGAATGATGATTCTGTGGTGGCTCACGTGCTGTTCCCTCCTCTCCCCTCCTCTCCCTCCTCTCCCCTCCTCACCCCCTCCATTCCCTCCTCTCCCCACCTCTCCCCTCCTCTCCCCTCCCCCTCCCCTCCATTCCCCTCCTCTCCCCTCCTCACCCCTCCTCTCCCCCCCTCTCCCCTCCTCTCCCCCCTCCTCCTCCCCTCCTCACCCCTCCTCTCCCCTCCTCTCCCCTCCTCTCCCCTCCTCTCCCTCCTCTCCCCTCCTCTCCCTCCCCTCCCTCCCTCCCTCCTCTCCCCTCCTCTCCCCTCCTCTCCCTCCTCCCCTCCCTCCTCCCCTCCTCTCCCTCCTCTCTCCCTCCTCTCCTCCTCCCTCCCCTCCCCTCCTCTCCTCCTCCTCCCCTCCTCTCCCCTCCTCTCCCCTCCTCACCCCTCCATCTCCCCTCTTCTCCTTTCTCCTCCCTCTTTCCTTTTCTCCCCCTCCCCATTTTTCCTCATGCATAGTATAGAGGCGGATTTTCTGCCTGGTGATTTCTTGAGAATTGCGTAAAGTACTTGTAAGCCAACCTCGTTAGAGTCGACTGGAGATTATTGTACAGTTAAGGGGATGGGCCCAGATCCCTGCTCCGACGTCCAGGCCTCTCCTGCCCCGTGAGCCACGTCACCAGCCCTGTCCCAGCTCTGCCCCATTTCATGAGCGATGCCCTGCCTCACCCCTGTCGGCCCATCCCATGAGCGATGCCCTGCCTCACCCCTGCCGGCCCATCCCATGAGCGATGCCCTGCCTCACCCCTGCCGGCCCATCCCATGAGCGATGCCCTGCCTCACTCCTGCCGGCTCATCCCATGAGCGATGCCCTGCCTCACCCCTGCCGGCTCATGCCATGAGCGATGCCCTGCCTCACCCCTGCCGGCCCATCCCATGAGCGATGTCCTGCCTCACCCCTGCCGGCTCATGCCATGAGTGATGCCCTGCCTCACCCCTGCCGGCCCATCCCATGAGCGATGCCCTGCCTCACCCCTGTCGGCCCATCCCATGAGCGATGCCCTGCCTCACCCCTGCCGGCTCATGCCATGAGCGATGCCCTGCCTCACCCCTGCCGGCTCATCCCATGAGCGATACCCTGCCTCACCCCTGCCGGCTCATCCCCTGCCCTGGGCCGGTGCCGCCCCTGCACTGCTCTCTGTCACGTGGACTATGGCCACATGCGTGTGGGCCACTCCTGAGCTCTGTCCCTGTCCTGGGCCTCCAGCGAACCCCAGCAGCTCCTGTGGTCCTGTCCATGCTCTCCTAGTCTCTGGGTACATGGGTGACTCCTGTGCTCTGTGGCACCTGGGCATCTGGGCCCTGCCTGACCCTGCTGACCGTGAGCTTCCCTGGACATCCGAGCTCCGCCTGACCCTGCTGACAGTGAGCTTCCCTGGGAGTCCAGGCCCTGCCTGTGCACTGGCCCTGTCTGGCCTCTGTCCTGGGGAGAGAGGGAGTGTCAGGGGGGGTGGGGAGATGGGGCTGGCTCCTTTCCTCTGCTGGCCACGTCCTACCCAGCCACCCCGTTATCTGCTCTGACTGGCTCCGGGTTCCGTGGGAGATACTTACGTGACCTGCCGAACCCACCAGGTGTCCACCTGCCTCTCCTGTACCAGCCCCCCTCCCTGACCCCATCTCCTACCCTCCAGACCTCTGGCTTCCCCGGTGCTGCATCTCTGAGCCTCTTTCGCCCCCTGGTGGCTGTCCCCAGCGGTGCACCCTCCTGCCGGCTGGTTAATGGCGCCTTGCGGACGCTTTGGGGACTATCTTGGCCCCAACACAGCTTCCCTGCCCGGCTGGGCCCCCCGTGCCGTGTCCTGCAGAGGTGACGGCTGCCTTCCATGCTGCAGCCTTGCCTGAGTGTCCTCGGCCTTTCCTGGGCGTCCTGAAACCTGCTGGGGGTCTGTAAAGACCCCATCCCGTGCCCCTGTGGCCTCCGCTCGGTCCTTGTGGCTCTTGCTCTGGTGATGCTCGATGCACAGTGCTCAGGCGGCCTCAGTCTGACCCCAGGCCTGGCCTGCCTGCATCCCCCTAGGCCCAGCTCCTCAGGACGCCTCATGGCAGGGATGGACGAGCCTTTAGATGTTTGTCCTCGGGCTGCACATCCAGAGCTGCCCTGCAGGCATCCCAGCGCTGCTCTGGGGCCTGTGCCTCAGTTTCCCCCAACTGCAAAGAGGAGGAACCCTCCATGGGTTGCTGGCACCTGGCCATCTCGGACAGCCTTGGCGGCTCTGGAGGCAGAGGGAAGCGGACATGGCCGGGCAGTGTGTGGGGTCCCCACGGGCATGGTCTTTAGGGGCTGGTCAGGCGGGGTGGAGAATGGGTGGGAGGGCTTCGTGGGCTGCGGTGCGGAGGTGCAGCACCGCGGGCCGACACCAGGCGGCGCTGTCGCCCGCAAGCTGCAGGCGGGGCTGGCGGCCGCCCAGGCGCGTCCAACCGCGGCGAGCCCCAGAGGGGCCAGGAGGGCTGGCGCGGGGGCTCGGGCTCCACGTAGGACGGCGGGAAAAGCGGCTCCGGCCCCTCCTGCTACGTGGCGCCCCCCGCCCCCGCAGGGATGGGGCGGGCGGGGGCGGGGGCTCCCTGGGGGCGCTGGGCCCGTGCAGAGGAAGGGGGGTGTGCACAGCTGTGTGCCTGGTGGGCGCGGCCAGCGCTGTCCTCGCGTGTGCGCCCGCGTGAGCGCGTGTCCGTGGAGCATGTGCCTGTCTGTATGTGTGTGAGCCTGTGCGTGGCTGTATGTCTGTGCGTGTGCTTGTGTGTCTGTGTTTGTGTGCCTGTGTGTGTCTCCCGTGCATCTGTATTTGTTCTGGTGTCTCCTAGTCGGCAGCTCTCCTGCCCTGCTCCCGGGGCTGCCCCGGCCACGTGGAGGCTCTTTGCTCTCCCACACACGCGCAGCCCCAGCCCCATGCAGACTCGGCACAAGCAGACACACACAGGCACACACACCGCAACAGAACACACAGACACACACAGAAACATGGACACAGACACACACAGGAACCGAGTCACAGACACACTCACTCAGACCTCGCAGACACACAGACACACTCGCAGACACACAGGCACACTCACAGACACACTCACAGACACACATGCAGACACTCAGAGACACGCGGACAGGCCGAGCAGAGCCCCCCCCACCCCCCACCCCTCCACCCGCGTGTGGGGAGCGGGTCCGGAGCCGCCGTGGTGGGAGGCGCGGAGTGAGGTCATCGCTGCGGCTCCGGCTGGATCCCGCCGCACCCGCACTCGGCCAGCCAGGCAGGCCTCAGGGCCCAGCTGCAGGACGGCCTCACCCCCATTCCCACAGGAGACTCCAGGCCCCTGCTTGGCCCAAGGGTGGGGTGGGCCCACAGCCCGGGGTCTCGTTCCATCTCCTCAGCTCTTCCTGTCACAGCCCGAGGGTCCCGCAGCCCTGGCCTGGCTGCTTGTATCACACGGCGGTCCTCGTCCCTCCACGCTCCCCCGTAGCCCCCGCCCGCCGAGCTCCTCTCACCCGCTGGTCTCTCGGTGCTCAGCAGGCCTGGGTGAGGGGTCGCATTCCCACCCTGAAACCCGAGGCCCCTCCCTGCGGCTGACCCCCACTTGGCTCTGTGGCACCCTGTGCTCCGGGCTGGTCTAGGGGCAGCAGGCCACCCCCACGCAGGTCTCCTGTCCAGGGGCAGGGGGAGGTCCCCGACATGCCGTGTGCGGTGCCGTGATGTGGAGCGTTGGCGGTGGGGAACAGGGGCGCGGCCGGAGCCCCGCTCTGCTGGCTGCTACGCGCAGCGAAAAGCAAAGGGCTGGAGAGCGCTGGGGACAGAGCCCCACCTGGACGGGCCACAGACACCCCTACGCCCTCTGACCTCTGCCCTCGGGGCCACGTGTGGGGCTTAGCGCTGAGGGGAGGGGTGCAGCTCCCACAGACCAGCCCCCCTGCACCCACACACGTGTCTGTGCTAAGCGTGTCTGTGCTAAGCGTGTCTGTGCTAAGCGTGTCTGTGCTAAGCGTGTCTGTGCTAAGCGTGTCTGTGCTAAGCGTGTCTGTGCTAAGTGTGTCTGTGCTAAGTGTGTCTGTGCTAAGCCGTGTCTGTGCTAAGCGTGTCTATGCTAAGCATGTCTGTGCTAAGCGTGTCGTCTGTGCTAAGTGTGTCTGTGCTAAGCGTGTCTGTGCTAAGCGTGTCTATGCTAAGCATGTCTGTTTTAAGCGTGTCATCTGTGCTAAGTGTATCTGTGCTAAGTGTATCTGTGCTAAGCGTGTCTGTGCTAAGCATGTCTGTGCTAAGCGTGTCTGTGCTAAGCGTGTCTGTGCTAAGTCTGTCTGTGCTAAGTGTGTCTGTGCTAAGCGTGTCTGCTAAGCATGTCTATGCTAAGCATGTCTGTGCTAAGCGTGTCTGTGCTAAGCGTGCCTATTTGCACTGGGCTGTGTGTGGCTGCACGTGCTGTGTACGTAGGTGTGTGCATGTGGGACGTGAACAAACGTGTGTGTGAGTGTACGTATGAGCATTGTGGCTGCTTGTGTGAGCATCTGTGGGATCATGTGTGCGAGTGTGTGAGCATGTATATGCGCGCGTGTGCGTGGGAGCATGTATGCGTGTGTACGCATGTATGTGAGCATGGCATGTGCATGTGTGAGCATTTACGTGTGTACACATGAGCAAGGGTGTGTCCGCATGTGTGCATGTGTACAGAGCGTGTGTGCATACGTGTGTGGGGGTGAGTGTGCCTTGCGGTTGCTGGTCCCCTTCACAGGCGTTGGGTGGTCCCCCGGCCCTTCCCAGCTCTTCCTGCTGCTCCCGCAGAGATTCTGCTGACTCAGCTGGGTGGGGGGTCTCCACTTAGCCCCCATGAGCACCCAGGGACCCACAGAGGCCAGAGACGTGGGCGTGGGGTGTGCTGGAGGCCTCCTGGGCTTGTTCTCACTCGAGCCGGCTGCAGCCGACAAACACAGAGGCCTGTGGGGCCGCACAGCGCTCGGCGGCCTGAGGGGGCCATTGGGGGGGTGATGGGCTGGCCCTGGGGTCCGCGGCTGTGGTCCTTGAGCCTGAGAGGGGCCCGGGCCAGGCTACGGGTCCCCAGCTGCTCGGACAGCTGGGACAGCAGCTTGTGGGCCTGATGCTGGCTGTCCCCGTGGTCTGGGGCGGACCGAGGGGCAGCGGCCCTCCCTGGTCACCCACACCCGCTCTCTCCCTCACAGCCTCGGCGCCATAGCCAAGGCTGCGGCTGCTTCTTTAGTGACCAGCCCAGGAGGCCTGAGTGGGGCCTTTGCGTGCGGCCGACCTGGGGTCCATCCCCGGCATCCCCAGGCTGCCCCGAGCACCAGCAGGAGGAATTCCTGAGTGCTGAGCCAGGAGTAACCCCCTGAGTGTCGCGGTGTGACCCAAACGCAGAAGCAAAAGCGACGCCTGCTGGGTTGGGCCCAGGGAGGCCCCGTCTTGTGTTGGCTGCTTCCCGTGTCCGGGTCTCTCTCTGTGCCTGCCTCCCGCCAGGAGGGGCGCCCGGCCGGCTCCAAGGAGTCTGGGGGCCCGGGGGCCAGTTCATCCTGTCCTCCCTGGCTGTGAAGGAGGCCCCACGCTGTGTCTCTGCAAGGACAGGCCGGGTCAGGAGGCTCCAGCCACTCAGCTCTGCTGCCGTAGACGAGTGGACACTGGGTACTGGGCGGCAGGGCGGCGTCCAGCTGCCGGGGTTCTGTTGTAAACTTGTCCTTCACTTGAACACTGTGGCTTAGAGTTGTTCATGCTAAGTCGTTTCGGCACTCTGTGTCCCAACCCACCGGGACTGTCCCTCCACCAGGGTCCCAGTTTCCCACCTCCCCACGCCTGCCCCCCGGCAGGCACAAAACAATCTCTTCTATGTTGCTTGTTACTGCCGAACAGCTCATAGAATCGTTGAAAATGACACAGTACGAGGGAATTCGTGGAAACAGTCGTATCTGACAGTGGGCCCAGCAGTCGCTGTGTGAGGGCCTGTGGGGCGGTCACTGCTCATGGGGCGGTCACTGCTCGTGGGGCTTCAGGGATTGCACTGGCCCTCCGGGCTTGGTGGCCGCCTGTGCGCTGCCCAGTCTGACCTCCGGGCTCCGTCTGCCCTGTCTGGGCGGTGGGATTTGGAGGTGCCGCGTTGCCCGTCTGTGGCCCTGCTCCTGGGCCTTCCCCCGCACCCCAAGTTTCGTCCTGAAGGCTGGTGTCACTGTGAGCCGTGAGCGGCAGCATCCTGGCCTCTCTCTTCCCTCTTCACTCTCCTCTCTTCTGCTCTTTGGGTCGGGGCTACTCCTGGCTCTGCACTCAGGAATTACTCCTAGCAGTGCTCGGGCGACCCAATGGGATGCCGGATCGAACCCGAGTGGGCTGCGGGAAGGCAAACGCCCTCCCCGCTGTGCTGTCGCTCCGCCGCAGCCTGTGTCTCTTCTGAGACTGGGGTCACTGATGTGGCCATTTCTCACTTGACCTCAGCCCCAGGGTCCTCCCCGCGGCTCTTCCTGCCCCGTCCGTGGTCTACACCGGCTGTCCTGGTGTCTGTCCCTCCGTGAGTCGCCGTGGTCCCGTGTGACTCTCTGCCCGCCTCCTGCCCACCTCACGGCCTGTGTCCAGCTTATGGGCAGCAGGACCTGACAGGTTAGGCCTGTTCCAGGAGGCCCCAAGGGCGTGGCACCACCGTGGACCCCTGTGTGGGGCCCGCCATGCTGGTGAGGTGGAGGCAGGGCCCAGGCTGGACACTGCTGTCACCCCACCGTCTGGCCTCACCGCCGTGGCAGCCGCTGCCCAGCCTGGTACGGCCACGCGCGAGGCTCCTCGCTCCAGCAGGGCTTGTGGAGGGAGCCGAGGTCTCGCCGCGTGCCGGGACCTGCTGTCCAGCTCCAGAACATTCCGGCAGGCCTCCGTGCCCCGGCAGCCTGTTCCCCCTCTCACCTGGCCATGGCTGCGCCCGTCCGGGGACGTCATGCTGAAGGCATCCGCCCTCGCTCTGATCTCCTGGAGCTGTGTCCCCTGTGCGGCGGGCTCGGGTGGCCTCTGTGCTGGGCGGAGAAAATGTCCCAATTTGTTTATGTCTTCCTGGGCTGACAGGACGGCCGAGGGCCGTGCAGCTTCCCGGCTGTGCCATGGGGCACCCGCTCACGTCGACTCTGGCTGAACCCCCGGGAGAGGCACCCGTCGGGGCGCGCACCCCCTCCCGGGCAGCTGCGTGGGAGGTGTGGGGTCCCGGCATGTTGCTGGCCCACGCGCGAGCTGTCCACAGTCCCAGGGCCGCCGTCTCCACTTCTACCCCTTGGGCATCTCCCGAGTGGCCCCACGAGCTTGAACGCTCATGTATGGGGCCCGGTGCCTTGTCGGGTGCTGGGGCCGGCAGGGAGAGGGACACGCCGGCGGGGGTGCTGGGCCGCTGGCCCCGGACTCTTGTTCATTTCCTGAGCAGAGGCGGACAGACCTGGCAGGTTGGGCTTGTCCCTCTGAGGCCGCCGCTCTGTGGGAGGCCGCGGTTCTCCCCGGAGTCTGTGGCTCCGCCTGTGAGTGCCGGAGACCCGTCCTGGGCTTGGATTCCTGGACGGTCCCAGGGAGGAGGGGCGAAGCGTTTGGGGCTACTGGTGAGCCTGTGGCCCCTGTCCGCCCTGACTCACGTGGACACCTCTCACGAGAGTCACTTCTCCGTGGAGCTTCGTGACCACCGGGCAGGGTCTTCCTGCACGTCCCGTGGCCGTGGCCGATGTCACGCTCCATGGGCTCTCGCCGGCTGCGCTCGCCTCCCAGGATGCTCATGAATCAGGGCGGCTGCCCGAGGGCTGTCTCAGGGGGCCAGCACTGTCCCTAGGGGCTCTTGGGACCCCTCTGTGCTGGGCTGGCAGCTTCTGTCCGGTACTGCCCCACCCCCATCTCAGGGGAGACTCGGGAAGCAGCTGCTGGGCCCCAGGCCCGCTACTGGCCGCCCGTTGCTATGGACGTGTCCTCCTGCCCCCTGGTAGACTTGACGTGTGCTCGGGGCCCGCCAGCACTGACCACTGACCACTGCTCGGGGGAGCAGAGCGAGGGTCCTAGTTTGTGGCCTGCCATGAAAACATGTCAGGTGGCAGTGACACGCACACGTGTGGACACAGGAGTACACATGTCAGCATTTGCGCACACACCAGAACACGCGTGGGGCCGCACTGGGCAGCTCCAGTGAGCCGCGACGCGACATGTCGGGCCCCAGATGCTGCCGCCGCGGTCCTGAGGCCGTCCCTGTCCCCTCGGCCTCGCTTGGGCCTGGACCCACGTACGTGCGGGGGACCCCGAGCCTGGACCTGGGTGTTGGCTCGGTGGGTCTCCAGGCAACACCCAAAGCCACGGACCTCGCGGCCACAGCACGGCCAGCCACGCTCAGGGAACAGCCAGCAGCGCCCCCGAGGGCACGGAAGGTTCCAGAAAGCCCCACTCTGGAATGAAGCAACGTCTCTCACACAGTGGGAGGGAAGTGGCAGCTCCCACCCACACACACATGCCATGCACATGCCACGCACACGCCGGCACACGCCACGCACATGCCATGCACACGCCACACACACACCATGCACACGCCACGCACACGCCGTGCACACGCCCACACACGCCACACACGCCACACATGCCATGCACACGCCGCGGCACACCACGCACATGCCATGCACACGCCACGCACACCGTGCACACACCACGCACATGCCATGCACACGCCACGCACACACCGTGCACACGCACACCGTGCACCGCACACACACACCGTGCACACGCCACGCAACGCCTTGCACACACACCACACAATGCTGTGCACATGCCACGCACACGCCGTACACGCCACGCACATGCCTCACACACGCCACGCACACGCCGTGAACACGTCACACACATGCCACGCACACGCCGCACACACCACGCACATGCTGTGCACATGCCACGCACACGCCTGCGCGATACCGCACCACATGGCCGCTGGCTGGAGCCTTTGGTCTCTGCTCTGGTGAAAGCTCGCTTCTTCTGCCATTGAGGCTCTGCCAGCCCTGTCCCTGCCTCGGGGTCCTCAGGGCCCGGCAGAGGGAGGCCACCTCCCTCCTGGGGCTCTCCCACCCGCTGACCCGGCACTCAGGAGAACGTGGCTGCCTGGGGGCACCCGCTGGCCATGGGGGGTGCCTTGGCCTGAGAGCTGGGGGGTTCCTGGTGCCAGAAGGTCTGGGGGTTCGGGTGTGGCCGGCCTCTGCCGCGTGCTCGGGGCTTCCCCTCTGCGTGGAGGACGGCACGGGAAGGGCAGGGCAGGGCCTGATCTCTCTGTGGGGGTCTTCCCGGGGTCTGCCTGCACCCAGCAGGCCCCGAGGGGCTTCTCAGGGGAAGTGGGGCTCCGGCCGCTGCACAGAGCCTTAGAGCTGAAGCCACAGTGGGGCTGGGGTCTCACACCCCCGCGCCCCGCAGCTGTGTGTGGTACCCAGAGACTCATGCGCCAAGGCCCGGACACTGTCGGGTGTGCCCGCCCAGCTGGCGCTGCAGAGTGGCCCTCCAAGACACCGAGTGTGGGCGAGGTGCGCTGGGTGCTTCCTCCTGGGTGCGAGAGGAATCGGGGGCACTCGGACCCCCAAGCATCAGGACACTTCCGGGGTCAGCCAGGACAGCGACCTCCAGGCTCCCGGGTGAGTGTCTGCCCTGGGGACCCCGGAAGGTGGGGCTGGGGCAGGAACCGCCTCCCCCTCCTCAGGCTCCTGCTCTGGGGCGGCTCGGCCGTGCCCAGCACGTGTCAGTGGGGTGCAGGGCGCGCCCCCCCACGGCGCGGCTGGGAGCAGTCGGCCGCAGGTGGGCCCAGACAAAGGCTGCGTCAGGATGCACGGCTGACCTCCCTGACTCCTGACTCCCACCCTTTGGGGCCCCTCCCCGGGTCTCTGCCAGCCTTGGCCAGGAATGGGGGACCCAGGAGGCGGGAGGGCCAGGAGCGTCTGCAGCCCCCAGGCGCTCCCGACCCCTCCATGCGACCCCCTCTTGCATTTGGTCCCGGCCCTGCTGCTCACCCTGCCCGGCCCGAGCGGCCACAGGAGCGTGTGGCAGGGACGCCGTCACCCCGGAGGGTCACCCGCTGGAGCACAAACACTGTCCCGGAGAGGGTCGCAGGTCCCTCAGCAAACTCTTGGCATTGGCTGCCCTGCTGTGCCGCCCGCCAGAGTCTCGATGCAGACAGTGAGAACAGGGTGGGGCGGGCTGGGGGCGCGTGTGCCTGTGACAGCGGCTCTGAACACGGCCTCCGCAGCGGACACGGAGTGCTGGGGTCGGCCCGGACAGGGTGGGCCTTGCAGGGTCTCCGTTCTGTCCCCTCAGTCCAGAACCTTCCGTGGGCACCGCCCAGCTGCGCCAACACGGGCTGCTTGGTCAACACTGCCGGGAAAGTGGGGGTCGGAGTTCAGGGACCCTCGGCCCGGCAGCTGCCGCCTGTTCAATACTGAGCTAACAAGGTCCCCAGGGCTCCCAGCCGTGGCCCAAGGCCGCTGCTGCCCGCCCTTCCCAGCCGTGGCCCAAGGTCTGCTTTCTGTCCCTGGTGGGGCCTTGGGGCTGACCCTGACCAGGAGGCCCCGGCCCCTGGGAGGCCCAGCGGACCCCCCGCCAGGGGCGGGGGTGTGCTGTGTGCCACGACTGCGTATGTGGCGTCCTGCTCACGCAGCTGTGACCCCTCCCGAAGAGGCCACTCAGCCCGGCCACCCCCCCATCTGCCTCGAGGGTCCAGGACAGCGGACACACGGGCGGGTCCAAGTGGGGCAGGCGACCATCACGGCGCTGGACAGCTGCCCTGGCCTGCAAACAGAACCTCTGTCCCCGTCCCCGCCCCACGCGCTGTGCAGGGGCAGAGCTGGGGCCCTCCTGTGACGGGCCAGTCTCGGGCCCGGCCCCGCCCTCCGTGTCAGCGCCCGCCCTCGGGGGCCAGGCGGACCCTCATTCCCACCTCTGCCTGCAGGCCCTTGGGGTGCTGGGCCCTGGGGCTCCTCCGGGCCCTACCCTGGATGCTGTGCCCGGGTGGGGCTTGGCCTGGTGCCAAATGTGCGTTTGCTTGAAGGGAAGGACCAGGCAGCGGCAGCTAGACGTGGTGGCCCTGAGGGGGCGTGCTGGTGCCCGTGTGTGCCAGGGCACAGCAGACCCTCCCCTCTGCCCTAGGGGCACCCGGCCCTGCTGGGGCACTGTGGGGGCAAGGCGGCCAGCACGGGGCATGGCCTAAGGGCGGTGGGGGGGGGTTCTCCCTCCTCTGTGGTTGTGGAGACACTGGCGCCCCGTGCCATCTTGGGGGCAGAGTCCAGGACCACTCTCGGGCAGTGCCCACCACGTCGATCACTCAGTCTTGCTGCTTTGAGCTTTCTTGGCGAAGTTTTCTCCTTTTTGGGAATTGACTCAGTTCATCTCTGTTGACCTACAGCCCTTTGCTCTAGGACCTGATTCCTCAGCCTTCTGCCCGTCTGCCCGTGTCCTGCCCACCTCTTCATCCACCCACTCACCTGCCCACCTATCCGTCATCCTCTGTCCACCCACCTATCCACTGACCCACCCACCCATCAGCTCATCTACCCACAGACCCACCATCATCATCCACCCACCCACCCACCCAATATCCACCCACCCACCCACCCACCCATCCACCCACCCATCCACACATCTGTCCCTAATTCTCTTAATGAATCCACCACCTGTCTGTCCACCCTGCGTGTCCTGTCCACCCCCATACCCTGCGTGTCCTGTCCACCCCCCCACCCTGCGTGTCCTGTCCACCCCCGTACCCTGCGTGTCCTGTCCACCCCTACCCTGCGTGTCCTGTCCACCCCCATACCCTGCGTGTCCTGTCCACCCCCGTACCCTGCGTGTCCTGTCCACCCCCATACCCTGCATGTCCTGTCCACCCCCGTACCCTGCGTGTCCTGTCCACCCCCATACCCTGCATGTCCTGTCCACCCCCTACCCTGCGTGTCCTGTCCACCCCCTACCCTGCGTGTCCTGTCCACCCCCTACCCTGCGTGTCCTGTCCACCCCCTACCCTGCGTGTCCTGTCCACCCCCTACCCTGCGTGTCCTGTCCACCCCCCTACCCTGCGTGTCCTGTCCACCCCCTACCCTGCGTGTCCTGTCCACCCCCATACCCTGCGTGTCCTGTCCACCCCCTTACCCTGCGTGTCCTGTCCACCCCCCTACCCTGCGTGTCCTGTCCGCACTGCCCAGCATCCATGCACGGCTCTTGCTTCCTGGCTTACCTCACACCGGGCTCAGCCCCTTCGCGGTACAGTTTTGGTGCTGGCTGTGCTCTGCCCTCTCCTGGCCTTCCCTCTGCCCGTCGCCCTGAATCAGTGACCTGCGTCTTTGCCGGGTGGGCAGTGCCAGGCATGGAACAGGTACGGGCAGCGGGAGACAAGGCCTCCCCGGGCGCCTTGGTGTTGCGGCAGCGTGGCTGGCAGGCGCGGCCCGGCACCGGGCACCCTGGCGGGGCCCGCAGGTGAGCCGGACCGTGTGCCCGCAGGAGATCGTCCTGGTGGTGTTCTTCGGCACCGAGTACGTGATCCGCCTGTGGTCCGCCGGCTGCCGCAGCAAGTACGTGGGGCTCTGGGGGCGGCTGCGCTCGCCAGGAAGCCCATCTCCATCATCGGTGAGTCCCGCCGGGCCGGGGGCTCCTCCCAGCGGGCGTGGCCCCCGCCTGGCTCGGCCCGGGGACACGCTGCCTCTCCACAGACCTCATCGTCGTGCCGTGGCGTCCATGGTGGTCCCTTCGCGTGGGCTCCAAGGGCCAAGTGTTCGCCACCTCCGCCATCAGGTAGGGGCGCGAGGGTGTGGCTGGGCGTGGCCTGCGTGGGCGTGGCCGGGCATGGAGGTGTGGTCAGATCCTGGGGCGTGGCCTGCGTGGGCGTAGCCGGGCACGGAGGTGTGGTCAGATCCTGGGGCGTGGCCTGCGTGGGCGTGGCCGGGCATGGAGGTGTGGTCAGATCCTGGGGCGTGGCCTGCGTGGGCGTGGCCGGGCATGAGGAGGTGTGGCCAGATCCTGGGGCGTGGCCTGCGTGGGCGTGGCCGGGCATGGAGGTGTGGCCAGATCCTGGGCGTGGCCGTGTGGGCGTGGCGGGCATGGAGGTGTGGTCAGATCCTGGGCGTGGCCTGCGTGGGCGTGGCTGGCGTGGAGGTGTGGCCAGGTCCTGGGCGTGGCCGACTGGGCGTGGCCAGGGCGTGGCGTGGCTGCCCGGACCTGCGGCGTCTCCGTGCAGGGGGATCCGTTCCTGCAGATTCTGCGGATGCTGCACGTGGACCGGCAGGGGCGGCACCTGGCGCCTCCTGGGTTCCGTGGTCTTCATCCACCGGCAGGTGCAGCTGGGCGCGGGCGGCGGGGGGTCCCCGTGCGGCGCCCCGCGCTGACCCCGCCCGCAGGAGCTGATCACGACGCTGTACATCGGCTTCCTGGGCCTCATCTTCGTCCTACTCGTGTACCTGGCCGAGAAGGACGCCGTGAACGAAGTCGGGCCGCGTGGAGTTCGGCAGCTACGCGGGCGCCCTGTGGTGGGGAGTGGTGAGTGGCGGCCTGGGGCGGGTGGGGACCCCCGGCCGACGCGGAGCTCCTGTGTCCGGGTCTTGGAGGAGCCCGAGACAGGGGGTCCCGCCGCGCCCTGCCCGACACGCCGCCCCTAGTGCGTGGGGGCGGCGGGACCCCTACACCAGGCAGCCCCGTGCAGCCCCGCCCCGCGACCGCGTTCCTAGAAGCCCGGGGCACCAGGCGGTGGGGAGGCGGGGACGGAGCTGGCCAGGTGGGACCCCCAGTTCGGGGCGAGGCCCCAGCAGGGAGCTGCCCTGCGTGGGGGAGCTGGGGGCTGCCCAGCCAGGGGGGCTTCCTAGGGAAGCGCCTGCCCCCCCGCCCCGCCGCCTGCAGCCGCCTCTCCACACCTGTGCAAACATCCGCCCGGCGCCAGCGAAAACGGCCCTTTTGTGCCTGCTTGGCACCGGGGCCCCCAGCCCCTGCCGTCAGCTGCTGCCCGGCCGCAGCCGCAGCGCCCGGCGGCCATTGTTCCCGGACCCCAGCAGCTGCTGCGGATGGTGACGGGGCGCTCCTGGCGGCGGTCACGTTGGACCAGCGGCTCGTCCCAGGCTGCTGCGTGGCCACTGTGTCACTGCCCGCCCGCAGTGACCGTGTCGCCGCATCCCCGCTGGCCCCCTGCAGTGACCGTGTGTTCACCATGCCCATCACAGTCCCCTCGCTGTGCCCCTCAGAGGCCGTGTGTTACTGTCCCCCTGACTGTCCCATCCTCTGCAGTGGCCAGGCGTGACTGTCCTGCCCCACATCGTTGCATCCTGGCCCGACCAGAGGGCAGAGGGCACGGGATGGCTCCCAGGGGCCGCGCAGCTGTGGGGTCCCTCGTGCCTGTCAGACCAAAGGTGGCCAGGGGAGCCCCATGCCCTGCTGGCGTTTGTGGAAATGGGTGTGTGTGCGTGTGTGTGTGCGTGTGTGTGTGCGTGTGTGCGTGTGTGTGTATGTGTGTGTCTATGTGTGTGCACGTGTGTATGCACGTGTGTGTCTGCGTGTGTGTGTGCATGTGTGTGAAGGGGTGCAGGGACAGGCGGGTGGGTGCGGGGCGAGGGGTGTGGGGTGACTGAATGGCTGGGTGGGTGCGGGGGGCAGCTGTCGTCTGCTCTGTGGCCCTGAGCCCCGTGGCAGGGCTGTGGCCGACTGGGACCCTCCCCGGGTTCAGTCCTCGACCCAGAGTCCACCACGGCTCCTCTCTTAGGGGCGAGCAGGGCTGGTCTGGGTGTGGGGACCCCTCGGTGGGTGCCTGTCCCAGGGTTGGCTCTGCCTGCGGGAGCCCAAGGTGTCTGGGAGGGTCGAGGCTCTGCTTGAGGAACAGACGGTGCCTGTTTGTGTGGCCGAGCCGGGCAGGGGCCTGTGAACACAGCTCCTCTGTGACACGCTGGGGTCTCGGACCAGCAGGTTCCCGGCGCTGTTTACCCCCGAGTCTAAATTTAGAATTCGAGAGAAGAAGCCGGAAGGCAGCGCCCGCGGCTCCGGGCCTCTGAAGCGGCCGCTGTTCCCTCCGTCCACTGTGGCTGGGCTGGGCCCCGGGCTGCCCTCGTCCTGGCAGGGTGGGGCCAGGGGCCTGGGGGGCCTTGGTGAGCCCAGTCTCCACACCACCCCTGCGCCCTGCACAGGGAGGAAATGGGTCCCGTAAACCAGCACCCCTGGCTTCCTCTGAGGCTAAGAATGGGGGTGTGCAGGCCTGTGGGTGTGGGGTGTGAAGCCCCCCAGACCCCCTCCCCTGGGAAGGATACTCCTAGCTGGGTTTTGCAGGATGCACAGGAGCCCATGAGCCGTTCTTAGATGCCTTCCCAGACGCCATGAGTGCGGGCCTCAGCACATGTCCCTGAGGGTGTGGCCCGGTGCCCGGGAGGTAGAGGGGGCTCACGCATCTCCCGGCTACAGGGGCAGCGTCTCCCTTGCTGACCGCTGACCGCAGGTCCCCAGGTCACGTGACCTGCTCTGTTCTTGTTTGCAAGTCAGGGTCTGACCCACCAGGAGGCCATGTCGTGATCCGGCCATCTGCAGCCCCACCCCCTCTGGCCCCTCCCAGGCAGTGAGGCCTGGACTATGCTGCCCCGGTGCCCCGTCCCTGGGTTCCATTCTGGCTCCTGGGGGCCCAGCGGGCAGCAACAGCCGTTCCGCCCAGCCCCACTTTCCCCTGTGTGGTGGTTCCCTAACACGGCGCGGAGGTCTCTGGCCAGGCAGGGCCGCCTCCTGGCTTTCCTGGGGACAAATGCCCCGTCCACCGTGTTGCTGGCTGTGGCCTGGCGAGGTGTCCGTCAGGCAGCATGCCCTGTGGGACCGTGAGCACCTGCACCGTGGCTGCTGGGGCTGAGGGGTCAGGATGGGGCTTGTGCCCCACGCGGTCCCAGAGGCAGCTCCCATGGCCCCCGGGGACCCCGGCGTGCGTAGGGCTGGGCGGGTGTGGGGTGGGCCCGGCACACCGCCCAAGGCCAGGGAGCTGCACCTGGCGGGGTGGGGGCAGGAAGCGGCCTGTCATCTCGTCGGCTCCTTGGGAGGGCCTCAGTGGTCCCGGTGGGCCCTGGCAGGGTGGGCGGCCTTTTCCCGGGGGTTCCTGGCTTGCCTGCCAGCCCCTCCCCACAGGTGACGGTCACCACCATCGGCTACGGGACAAGGTGCCGCAGGCGTGGGTGGGGGAAGACCATCGCCTCCTGCTTCTCCGTCTTCGCCATCTCCTTCTTCGCCCTCCCGCGTGATGCGTCCCGGCTGGGGGCCTGGAGGCTAGAGCCGTGCCCAGACCCTGCAGCCGCGGGGAGAATGCGCCCGTCTTGGCCCCACCCCGCCCCTGTCCCCGCCCTGTCCCCCCCCGTCCCCCGCTCAGTGGGGCTCTGTCCCCCTGCCCTGTCCCCCGCCCTGTCCCCCGTCCCCCGCCCCTGTCCCCCCCGCTCAGTGGGGCTCTGTCCCCCCCATCTCCCGCTCAGTGGGGCTCTGTCCCCCTGCCCTGTCCCCCGCCCTGTCCCCCGTCCCCCGCTCAGTGGGGGCTCTGTCCCCCCTGCCCTGTCCCCCGCCCCTGTCCCCCCGTCCCCCGCTCAGTGGGGCTCTGTCCCCTCTGTCCCTCTGTCCCGCAGAGTCATCCTGGGCTCGGGCTTGCCCTGAAGGTTCAGCAGAAGCAGCGGCAGAAACATTTCAACAGGCAGATCCCAGCGGCCGCCTCTCTCATACAGGTGCTGCCCGCGGGCGGGCCGCGTGAGGAGGGATGGGCAGGGACCACAGGGGGGGACAGAAGGCAGAGGGGCTGTGGGTGCCCCTGGGAGGCTCTGAGGTGACCCGTCCCCCCGCAGGCGGCCTGGCGGTGCTATGCCGCTGAGAACCCCGACTTCGGCCACCTGGAAGGCTTGTGTGCGGAGGCCGGCCTGTGGCAGCGCGCACGCCCAGCCCCAAGCCCAAGAAGTCTGTCATGGTGAGTGCCGGGAGGGCTGAGGGGGCACTCGGGCACGGGCCAGCCTGGGGGCTGTCGCCGGCCACATCCTGCCCCACCCATCCCCTCGCCGTCCTGCGGGACCCACCCCGAGGCCCTGCTGTGAGCCCCAAGCCCAGCCCCAAGCCCGATCTTGTGCCCCGCGTGTGTCTGGGATCTTGGGCCATTTTGTGCTTCCGTCCCGACTGTGACTGAGGCCCGGCGCCCACCGGGTCTGTGTCGCGTGTCCCCTAGCAGACCCTCGGGGCCGTCCGGAACTTCTGGGATCACCAGGTTCCTCAGGGGCCTTCCGGGAACCGCTGACCCACAGTTGGGGTTTCTCAGGTGAAGAAGAAAAAGTTCAAACTGGACAAGGACAGCGGGGAGTCCCGGGAGAAGGCGCTGGTGGTCCCCACATCACCTGCGAGCCGGCGGCTGACGAGCGGAGGCCCGTGCACTTCTCCGTGGGCGGTTCACGAGGCGCCCGGTGAGCCTGTGGCGGGTTCGGGCTGAGCCCAGAGGTGTCCCAACACTCCCAAAGCCTTCCAGAGCCTTCTGGCACATTCCGGCTCTGCCCGGACTCCCCGGCAGCATGCAGGTAGCCGTGAGGCTGGTGGTGCCCTGCGCCGTGCCTTGACCCGGCTCCGCTTCGTGGCTAGCTCAAGGCATGGTCAGGAAGGCCAGGCCAGCGCCCCACTGGGAGCCGGGGGGCTGCTTCACCAGGGCTGCCCTGGCCGCTCAGCCTGGGCACTGCGGTGGCACCAGAGACAGTGTGCCAGTAAGTCCCGGGCCCTGCCACGGGCGGGCCTGTGGAGACACTGTCCCCATGCTGGCGGGGTCTCCGCAGATGCAGGAGAGTGGGACAGCCCCCACTCGCTCCTCTCACTGCAGAACGAGAATGAGGCGCCGCTGAGAAGGGCCCCACTCCCTTCTGCCAGGCCCAGTGCTGGCTTCCTGCGAGCCCTCGGCCGAGCCGGGCAGGGGGAGCAGCTGGCCCGAGGCGTTGGGAGTGAAGATGAACCGGCACCTCGTGACCCGGCCTGTGCCGCCCCTGTGCCGCCGGTGGGCGGCGTCTGGCCCCGGCTGCTCCTCTCCCTCCTCCCGGGCCTCTCTGGCTCACACTGGGGGCAGCAGCTCTCTGCGGGGTGAGCCCAGAAGCCGCTGTGGCATGGTGGAGGGTGTTTGCTGTCCTGGCCCGGGGACAGGATGACCCTTCCAGGAGGTGTTCTGCCAGATTCTGCTCTGGGCGTTTCCGGGGGTGCTGCTGGGCTGAGGGTGAGTACTGGAGCCGCAGGGGTGAGGCCCAGACGGTCTGGGAGACCCTCCCCGAGTGCGTCCCAGGACCCCACACCAGGCCTCAGCCCAGGCCCTTGGAGAAGTTCTGGGGAGTGTGTCATGGGGGCACAGCGTGGGGTCAGCCTGGGGGTCTTGGCTGTCCCGAGCCCCCACCACACTGCTGTGCCTGGATGTTGCCTGCCGGGGGTCGGGTAGGTCTCGGTGGCAGGGGCCGGGGTCAGATGTCACAGCTGGGAAGGGCTGGGAAGTCACGGGTGATTGTTGACCCAACTCAGCACTTCAGGGTTTGGGGTGACGCCTACAGGCTCTGAGGTCCCCAACTAGAAACCCTGTGAGAAATCAGGGTCTCAGCGCCTGGCCCCGAGGCTCGTCCTGGTTTGCCCACGTGGTTTGGGGTTGAGCCCAGTGGGAAAGCGTGCGCTAGAATCTGCGCTGGGCCCCTGGTTGGGACCAACTGCAGCCTCCTGGGATCAGGATCAACGGATCTGGCAGCTAGAGGGGCTTGGGGACCCCAAGCACCTGGGCCTCCGCGTGACATAGGAGGGGAAAGGCAGCGCGTCTCCCAGGTCTGCGGCACGTGTGTGGCACCCGCGAGCAGAGCTGATTGGGCATGGGGCACCATCGCCTCCAGACCCCAGCTGGGAAAGGGAGCCGAGGAGCCCCCAGAAGATGGTGGAGGCAGAGGAGACGGAGGCGAGGTCCTGAGAGCACCGGAAAACAAGACACCAGCGCTGGTGTTTCATGAAAGGGCATGAGAAAGGCTCTGCCCGCGGGTGCCCTGGGGCTGGGTGGCGCCCAGCTGGGGAAACAAGTCGGGGCAGTGGGAGAAAGCCCCAGGAGGAGGCTCTGTGCCTCCCTAAATGCAGCCTCGGAGATGGAGTGGGAACAGTTCAGGACGTGGCAAGAAATAGATAACATGAGCTGTTCCGAGTCCATGAGGAAAATCAAAGTTGGAGTCAACAGCGTCCCCCAAAGAATACTCCGGGGCCAGACGGCCTCGCTCTTCAGCCCTGCCAAATACTTTAGGAAAGAAGAAAATCGATTTTAGACAACATTTCCTAGAAAATTGGAAAGGAGGGAATACGTCCAAGCTCATCATGCAGCTAGCATTAACTCCGATCTGAAAACCAGCCAAAGAGCGATCTGGGAAGGAGAGGCTGAGTATTCCTCGTGGACACAGGCGAGGGCGCGGGGCCGGCCCGGCCGCTCTCTGCCGACCCTGCACTTGGTTGGGTTTTTATTGTTTTATTTTAGTAGGGGGCACTTCTGGCAGTGCTCAGGGACCCCCAGGGCCATACCCAACTGTGCTTGGGGTATCAGGCAATGCTCAGGGGCTGTGACAGGCCAGGAACAGAACCCGGGACCCCACCCACACCAGAGAGCGTCCCGCCTTGCCCAACCCCTGCCAGTAGGTTCAAAGACTGGCACACCAGGACCTAGCTGGGTTTTCAGAGGCAACATGGGGTCAACATTTTGAAAGTCAACGAACTTTTTGAACTGAGGGAAACAGGCAACCAAGTCAGCTACAGAAAGTAACGACAAATCCAGCGGCCATTTGCAGTGAGAAGTTTTCAGTGGCAGAAAACGTGATGTCGGTGATTGAGAAAAGCCTCCAATGGACATGGTTGATGATCAGCGGGAACTTCCCCCAAGGGAGGGTCTCTTGTCACGGTGTCAGCCTGTCTCTGCTTCTCAGCCTTGGGCGGGGGTGTTGCCAGCGCAGGACAAGAAAAGCGAATGTCAAGCTCGTTGGTGGCAGTGAAGCCGGGCGGTGTGTTCGCAGAGGGTCCATTTATCCCCTCAGACCCACTCCCAGCATCCGCGCAGGAAAGCCGGGTGTTCCCACACTCACGCCAGGCCTCCAGAGGCAGGACCGTGTCTTCCCGGCCACAAAAGGTGCGAGTTTCTTAGCGAGGAATCCGAGTATGCAAGAGCATCTTCCCGGACGCTGCAGACATAGCAGGTGGAAAGAAAAGGCAGAGGGCAGAGGGAGGGCAGTGCCCTCCCCCATCACGAGGCTCAGGGATGCCTGAGCAGGGAGGAGCAGCGCTGGGTATTCCAGCAGCTCTTTGCAGAAACCAAGGAACTGGCCCTGCAGCTCCCATGGAATTGCCGAAGGTCTTGTGTCCTGCGAGCAGAACACGCGGGGCCTGAGCAGGCTGGTCAGCAGGCCAGAGCCGAGGCCGTGGACGTGTATGTGTTTGTGGACCGTAACTTTCTCAGCAGGGTGCCAAGGCAATCAGATAGGAAAAGTTCGTCTTGAAAGAGAAGCGTTGGGAGTTTCGGGCAACCCAACGCCGTCCGTTAGCCAGAAACTCACCCAGAACGTAGGCGAGACCTCGGTAGAAGCTTGTAGAAGAAAGCCCAGAGACTGGCCTGAGGCGGGGAGCACCCACGGATCACAAAGAGAAGATGCGCCAAAGCAGTTGTCGGGAAAGGGGCTGGCAGCGAGTCTACGGGGTGAGACCTGGGGCTGAGGCGGCGAGGGCAGGGGGCGTCCCGGGCTCGGGAGGGGGCACACTGTGGAGGGGTCCGGGGGAGCCCTGGCCTCAGCGTTGGAGCTCGGTGCCGCTCTGAGTGGACAGGGCGCTAACAGTCAGTGCGAATAAAGGCTCCCCACACCGAGATGTGTTCTGTGTTGGCGCTGCCCACTAGCCAGCCAAGTGACCCTCGATCCGGGCAGCGTCAGCCCGAAGACAAACCACGGGCACATCCGTGGGGGGGGGGGGGACCCACGCCATTGCTGCCCAGCCGTGATGAAGGGCACCCCGCTGTCTCAGCTGGGGAACACAGTGCTCGGGCTGCCCCCAGAGCTGAGCGCGGGAGGCAGCGTCTCGGTGGAGCTCCCGTGGGAATCGCGCCCACCCCGCACGGCCATTTCTCAGAGGAGACACTCTTAAGCTTTGTGTGTGTGTGAAAAGGACGTTGGCTTGCTGTCAGCCAGGTCCGTTTACCTCTTCTCTTTCTGGTCGAACCACTCACCTCGTTTTGGTTTGTTGCTTGGAGCCACACCCGGCAAAGCTCAGCGCTCTTGCCCGGCTCTGTGCTTAGGGGGTCATTCCTGCTGGTGCTACGGCCGCCAGGAACCGAACCTGCGCAGACGTGTATGAGATGAGCCCTCCCCACTGTGCCATGTCAGCCCCTTTGCCCTCTTGCCGCTCATCTATCGGGGAACGCTGTGCCACCAGCTGTGCAAGCGGCTGCGGTTTGCGACGGGGGTGATGGAGCTGCTGGGCTGTGGGTGTTGGGGAGCTTGTGTTTGTGGGTGACCCAGGTTTTATTCTAAGCAGCGCCCTGTGCTCCTGGGTCCGTCCCGCCCCTGTGTCCTGCCAGAGTCCTTGACGAGGGGTGCGGTGGCACGTGGGCGTCTGTGTTCCCCTTCCCAGCAGAGCTGCCTGCCGCGCTGTGCTCGTTCATGGGTTTCTGCTTGGACCCTGGTCCAGCCTGTCCGTGCAAACCCGGCTGCAAGGACTTTGGGGGGGACTGAATTCCTTCCGTTTCCTCTGCTGTTGGAGTTGAGTCTCCAAAGACCGTTGCAATGGCCAGGGGCGGGCGGAGCCCCAGGATTTCTTCTCGGTATTTGAGAGTTTTAGGTTTTATGTCCTCAATCCTGTTAGAGGTCCTTTTGGTATCAGGCGGTGAAATGACTCTGCCCTTCCCGTTCTTCCTCCTCCAATGCGGTTCCCCCATTCGCTACAGAGCACTGATACATTCTGTTTTGTGTTTCCATTGTCTCTTTAATCTGGAGTTCTTTTAAGAAACTGAAAAATCATTTTGTAACTGTGTTTTTCTCGGCAGTGTGCCGGCTCACAGGAAGAGGGCGGCCTGTGAAATTCTTACTGTTTTGGAAGATTTTCCTTGTGTGCACGGACAGAAATGAAGTCATGGCTTTCGTAAATGTTCCGTGGCCTCGAGTCCAGAACTAGTATGTGTTGTTTGTAGAGCAAAGATTTGCTTTTGCAAGCAGACCTGTAATCTGCATGCACACACGTGTGTCAAGCTTCCTACGGGTGTAGTTGACACGTGTATGCGTGTGCTCTCATTCGGGCAAGGACAGGGGTGTACAGCCACGTGGATGTGTGTGTTCGTGCAGGCATGGGGCGTGCTACATGTGGAAATATGTATTCACGTGTAGGGGGTTTACGACGTGGACAGATGCGGGTATCTGTTGGGATTTGGGAGTGAGGCCACACCTAGCAGTGCTCAGGGCTGATGCCCAGCTCTGTGCTCAGGGAGCACTCCTGAGTCTGTGCTCAGGGATCACTCCTCACTCTGAGCTGTGGGATCACTCCTGGCTCTATACTTAGGATCACTCCTGGCTCTATACTTAGGGATCACTCCCGGCTCTGTGCTCAGGGATCACGCCTGGCAAGACTTCGGGACTGAGTAGCACCAGTACCAGGCCCGGATTGACTGCCTCCACAGCAAGCACTTGAACGCTGGGATTATCTCTCCAGACCTGTGAACACGTTCCTGTAGTCAGGAGTCGTACCTGCCCGTACGCCAGGTACATGGAGTCAGGATGGTGCGTACACAGCTACACAATATTTGTAGATAACATTATGCACGCACACACTATACAGCATCTGTGCAGACACACGGCGCCATCTGTATACAGGCTGCTTACACACACACACTGTACAGCATCTGTGCAGACACATGGCGCCATCTGTATACAGGCCGCCTTACACACACACTGTACAGCATCTGTGCAGACACACGGCGCCATCTGTATACAGGCCGCCTTACACACACCTGTACAGCGTCTGTGCAGACACACGGCGCCATCTGTATACAGGCCGCCTTACACACACACTGTAGAGCATCTGTGCAGACACGCGGCGCCATCTGTATACAGGCCGCCTTACACACACTGTACAGCGTCTGTGCAGACACACGGCGCCATCTGTATACAGGCCGCTGACACACACACTGTAGAGCATCTGTGCAGACACGCAGCGCCATCTGTATACAGGCCGCTGACACACACACTGTACAGCGTCTGTGCAGACACACAGCACCATCTGTATACAGGCCGCTGACACACACACTGTAGAGCATCTGTGCAGACACGCAGCGCCATCTGTATACAGGCCGCTTACACACACTGTACAGCGTCTGTGCAGACACACAGCACCATCTGTATACAGGCCGCTTACACACACACTACACAGCATCTGTGCAGACACACGGCACCATCTGTATACAGTCCGCTTACACTACACAGCATCTGTGCAGACACACGGCACCATCTGTATACAGTCCGCTTACACTACACAGCATCTGTGCAGACACACGGCACCATCTGTATACAGTCCGCTTACACACTACACAGCATCCGTGCAGACACACGGCACCATCTGTATACAGGCCGCCTTATCCACACACTGTAGAGCATCTGTGCAGACACGCAGCGCCATCTGTATACAGACCGCCTTATCCACACACTGTAGAGCATCTGTGCAGACACACAGCGCCATCTGTATACAGGCCGCTGACACACACACTACACAGCATCCGTGCAGACACGGCGCCGTCACACGGGCTGCTCACACACGTGCATGGATCAGTTCCTGTCGCGCCACTCAGACCCCCCTTCCCTTACTATTTTGTAATCTAATGCATCTGCCAGATTCCTTTTTCTCATGTAAGAGAAATGACTTTATTTGGTTGAAAAGTCAGCGTGCTGTTTCTGAAATGGGGAGTCCGATACTTTCTTTACTTTGTTCAAAGTCCAGTAGAAGGCGGTGAAAGTGTCCGGAGGGGCTCAGCCTGGGCTCCGACAGGTCCCTGAGCTGCCAGTGACCCCAGCACAGAGCAGGTCACTTTGTGCCACTGCTGGCTGTGCCTCAGCAGGCCCCCCGAGTTTGTGGGGTGCTTCCACACAGCCCCAAGGCCTCCCTTCCCGTGCTGACCCGAGGCTAGGCCTTCTCTGCTTCTTGGCCTCACACAGGGAACCGGGAAAATGGTCCCTTCAGACCAGTGATGACTGGAGCAAGTTAGAAGCTTAGCCAGCCCATCCCCCTTGGACCCTAATGCCCGGCAGCCCGCACTGCCGCGGCTCAGTGAGCAGCGATCCCGCTGTCGGCCCCCTGACCTGAGCGCTGCCCGCCTGTGCGGCTGCATCTTGCCGGTACCCTGGAGCACGCGTCTCCCAGGCCGCCCACAGAGTGAGTCCCCTTGGCTTCACCTGGTGGTATCAGGGCCGGGAGATGTGGGACGTCCGGGCAGTCCCATCTGTGGCCCCGGCTGCAGTCCTGGCGCACACCCCCTCCCCGCCCGTGGCTCCGTCTCCTCTGCGGTGCCTGCCCGGAATTGACCCATATTTAGAGAAGTGCTGGGCGCTGATGTCCGCTCAGGGGCTGCTCAGAAACACTGGCCCCTTGCCCTTGTTCGGTACAGCTCTATGGGGACCACTGCGCCTTTCCACATACGCCTGCAAGCTCCCCTACTCTCTCTCAGGCGCGCCCACGGGACGAGCTCACGGGACTCGCACAGACGCGCTCACGGGGACGTGCACAGATGCGCTCAAGGTGTGGTGGACAGACACAGGATGCGCATAAACGCACTCCACAGGGGATGCGCGCACACGCTCCTGGGAACGCAGACAGTCGCGCAGCACGGGGACGCGCACAGATGCGCTCTCGGAACGCACACAGACGCGCTCAGGGGTGGCGGACAGACACAGAATGCGCACAAACGTGCTACGGGGCGCACACAGACGCCCTCAATGGGAAGCGAACAGACACAGGACGCCGCACAGATGCGCTCAGCGCTCAGGAACGCACACGCAGACGCCGCTCAAGGGGGCGCGGACAGACAGGGACGCGCACAAACGCACTTCGGGGAGCGGGGGACCGCGCACAGGCGCCGCTCATGGGACGTGCACAAAGGGACGTGCACGGACACTCCCAAGGGGTCGCGCACAGCTGTGCTTTCAGGGACGTGGCACAGACGTGCTCCTGGGGCGCGCTCACTGAGATGTCGCTTTCACGCCTGTTCCCTCCATCGTGAGTCTGTCCCCCGTGAGACCCCCCACTCCTGACACCAGCCCTGGGGGCCCCGCGCAGCCTCCCCTCCTAAGTGCTTTCTTGCTGCTTTCTCGTTCTCTCCCAGAAACCAACCTACTACCAAGAGTGGGAGGGTCTGCCCCAGACTTGGGGTACGCCTCGGGAGCCAGGGTCTTCAGCAAGACCTTGGAGGGGTGTCTGTGTCCCGATGTCGGGCCAAAGGTCAAGGTTTCCGGACACCCCTGTCTTGTGCGAGGCGCCCCGCTTCCTTCCCATGCTTAGTTGTGGGCGTCAGGCAGGTGGTGAGTGCCGAGACCCCCCGCCGCTGCGTTCTCAGGCACGTCCATGTGTGTGACCGCAGCCCTCCCTCCCTCCCCACCCCACCCCCCCACCGAGGAGCCGCCTCTGGACACTTCCCACAGAGAATCTTTTCTCTCTGGCGTCTCTCAGCATATTTTTGAGGTTCATCCAAATTGTAGCACATAAAGTATTTCATTACTTTTTATTGCTACAAAGGATTGCACCATATGGTCCAGCGCTGCGGCTGCTGGTCGCTGGTGCTGGTGGAACCCACCTTTGACGGTCATAAATCACGCGGCCTCGGACGCTGGGCGAGATTCCGGGAACTCACCGAGTCTCTAGGGCAGATACCTCGGCTCCAACTGCTGAGGCCGTTTCCAGCTTTTTTGAGGAATTGCCAAACTATTTTCCAAAGTGAACACTGTACTTTCCATCCCCACCGGCGATGGGGGTTGTGGGTGTGGGGACCCCTGTGCTTTTCCACAGTTCTACCAGGATTTATTTTCTCTCTTTATTAGAGCCATCCTAATGGGGTAAGTGTTAATCTCATTGTGGTTTTGATTTGCATTTCCCCAGTGACTAGGATGCTGAGAATTTCCCCCTGTGACTATTGCCAATTATATATTTTTTGATGAAATGTCTATTCAGATCTTTGACCCATTTTTTAAAAAAATGAAGCTTTGCAATTTTAGATGCTCTCATGCAATCTTAAGAAATCAGGGCGACCCTATGCACCCTTTACACAGTTACCTCAGTGGAAACATCTAGAACTGTGGTACAATGTCCCACCCAGGGCGTCAACCCCCAGGCATGTTGCTGAGCAGAGCACATTCTTGAGGCCAGGACCCCTGGGAGCCCACCCCCCCCACATCCCTCCCACCTCCTCGAGCCCTTAACACACTGATGTGTTTTCTGATTCTGTCATTCCTTTATTTTCCGAGAGTGCTAAATAAGTTGATCTCAGAGTGCTGACCCGGAGGGGGCTGTGGCGCTCTGGCCTTAGCCAAATGCTCCAAAGAGCTATTCTGGGTGGCCGAGGAGTCTGTGACCTGGATGCACTCGAGCTCGTGGAAGTCCCTTCGGCCTCTGTCGTGGCCAGCGGATGCTTTGCTGACTCAACTGTCCTGGATCATGGAGGCTGAGCCAGGCCGGTGCCCGTGACCTCCCTAGGTTCTGTGGCGTGGTGTGGAGGGTACATATGTGTTCACGGGATCCTCACGTTGTTCAGTCTCGGGAGGCCAAGGACCCTGGCCACAGCTGAGGGCGCCTGGGGAATCTTCCGGAGGAAGACAAGGCTGGGTAAAATGGCGCTGCTCCCAGCCCTCTGGGACCAGCCATGCCATTGCTGGGGTGGCTACAACCATGGCTAGTCCAAGGGCGGCAGTGGTGACAAGTGCTCGGGTCACGGGGTGGTGCAAACCCACGTGTGGTGTCCGTGCCTGGAAACCCTGGACAGCTTCTGGGCTCTGCAGCAGCGGGCTCAGGGCTGCAGGAAACATGAATTACCCCGTGGGGCTGGAGCGTTTTGCTCACTCCGTCCCACACATGGCACCGACCAGCCTCTGTGGCTGGCGACGTGCAGCGCTCTACCTGCTCCCTGGGCCTCCGGACCTGGCTTCCCGGCCCTTAGCGGCGGCGCCTTTCCACGGGCCCTTTGTGTCCGGGCCGGCGAACGGCTTGTTCACATCTTGCGCCCATTTTCCAGTTGGATTGTTTTTAAACAGAGTTTTAAGAAGTCTGGATAATTCTGGGTGCTTGTTCCGAGTCAGTCATGAGCTTTGCAAACATTTTCGTCCACTCTGCAGCCTGCCCTTTCATCCGCCTGACAAGAGCCTTTCTCAGGCGGCGCTTTGAATATCAATGAAGCCCAGTCCACCCAGTCCACAAACTGGCTTCCCACGTCAGCCCAAGAATTCTTTGTCTAGCTCCAGCCTTTAAATATCTACTTATCTTTTGCCTAGGGGTTTTGGTTTGTTTGCTTTTTGTTTTTCAGAAATGTTGGTGTGTGTGTGTGGGGGCAGCAGCAGTAGCAGCGCAAATAATAATTTAAATCTCTGATTGGTCGGTGCCACAACCTCATTTACATAAACCATACTATCTGATTGGTCAGTGCCACACACCGCCATTTACATATGGCATGCTCGATCTGATTGGTTGGCGTCACACACATTTACATACAACATCTGGATTTTATTGGTAGGCGCCACCACCCTCATTTGCATAGGGGCTGACCCAACAGGTAAGGGATGCGTGGAAGCTCAGGGTCCTTGTTTCTGGCGCTTGTTTCTGCATCTCTTGCTCCTGATACTGGTTCCATAAATGAGCCAGCGAGAGACGGTTCTGGGGGCACCCCTACAGGACAGGAGCCCATCAGCGGATGAAAGCTGGCCTCTGCGCTGGGCCCCCTTTCTCTGTGTGGCCTTGATCTTCCAAGTCTGGGTGACCAGTCTTGGCACCTGGAGCCCAGGCTCTAGGGACTCTTGTAAGGTCATCTCTGAGCCAGAGGGCGTCACCGCCTTCATTCGCCCCCCAGACTCCCGCCCTCTTGTCTTCTTAGGGCCCAGGATCAGCCAGAGAAGGCTCCTTCCGGGGGGGCTGGGCTGGCCCAGGTACAGCTCATCCCTCCCTGTGGACCGCCGCCTGTTTCAGTGGCCGGCTCTGGCTAGTCTCCGCTGCCCTTTGCGTGTTCCCTTGAGACTTGGCTTTGCTCCGGCCCTCCCCCCAGCTGCGCTCTGCTCCTGCCTTGGGACATTACTTGCCATTGGCTGAAGACCCTGGCCTGCACGGTCACCCGAGAGGACGACTACCTCTCGGAATACTTGCCCTTCACAGGAAAAGCCAAACTGCACATCTGTATCGTCCTCAGGAGTTTTCCCACGGACACAGCTGTGCTATCTGTTCCTCGAAGAGTGTGTGTTTCGTGTCTGGGACTTCTTCCACCATGGGCACTCCCTGTTTCCACACAGTTCCATCCCTTCTCAGAGAATCCCAGTCCCCTTGGATCCTGCCAACTGCCCATCCCTTCCTCTGCTCCCAGGCAGCCCCTGAAATCTGCTTTCTGCCTGAGTCCCGGCTTGGGCTTTTGAAGCTCATGCCCCGCGTGGGCCCCCGTGTGGCGGTCTCTGTCTCACGCCCGTGGTGTGGGATGTACACGTGGCACATTTCTTGCCCAAGTGCTATCCCACCATGTGGTCCTTGTTTTGTTGACACACGCCGGCGAACAGGCCCTTCGCTGCCCCTGCCCCCTGCCTGGAAGCGTGGCTCCACGCGCTCACGTCCACAGCACCGTGCAGACAGATGTTTCTAATTCTCTCGGGCAGATACGCTGCTAGGAACGCTGTGTCGAGTCCTGAGAGGCCCAGCAGGCTTTGCTTTGCTTTTTTTTGCAGAGAATGGCTGCAGTAGGATTTCTCCATCTGCTGTCAGCACTTGCTGTTATCTTTCCTCTCTAAGATGATTTGTTTGGGGACTGGGGAGATAGCACAGAGGTTGGGACACAGGCAAGGCAGCCTGGCCTGGGTTCCATCTCCTGCCACACATGTGACCCCCTGCCAAGCGTTCCCAACATGGAAGGGCACGGACGGGGCCTCTCCTTGGCCCGAGCGCTGAACTGGCAGCCCAGTTGCCTGAGTGTTGCTGGGAGTGGATCCTGAGCACCCCTGGCGACACCCCCAAGGTGACCTGAGTCATGTGAGCTAGCGCTTGGCGGAGCGTTTCTCTAGCCACGGGCACCTTTCACACACTGATTGATCATTTGTCCATGGAAAGGAGGTAGGACTGATTCGTTTCCTTTTCCCAAGTTTAAATAATGGAAATATTGACTTGCCTCTTTTTGCTGCTGGATTGCTGGCGTGCCAATGTGTCGTAACCACAAGTCTCTTATCTCTGGGTTTCGAATCCTTTCTCCTGCCTGCGACTGGCCGTTCTCTCCTCCACAGTGGCCTCTGAGCAGCAGGCCTTTATTTGGAGAGGGGCCAACACGCCATCTTCCCGTCTGTGGCCAGGGCCGGCGCTGTGTTGAGGACTGCCTGCTGCAGGCCTTCAGGACTTGTGTCCTTCCTGGGGCTTCCTGCAGCCTGACCTCCGGCAGTTGGGAAGCTGATCCACGCGTGGTGCTTTTTTCCTCTGTGGGTGAGAGGATGCCCCAGCATTCGCTGTTTTAAATGCGCTCTTCGGGTCTCTGTCCAGATGACCGCCCTTTCCCGGTCAGATGCTCTTGTCGAAAGCCAGTTGGCCACAGTGGGCCCTCACTTGCAGACCCGCACGCTGTCCCATTGGTGTGTAGCCTAGAGGCGCGAGGACACTGGGCCTGCAGGAAGTCTGCCCCCAGAGCTTGGCTTCCTCTCGCTCGGACTTTCCTCCGGGGATTTGTTGGTGGGGAGCGGCCCCAGCCTGCAGTGCTCGGGGCTCCTGCAGGCGCTGTGCGCTTTAGGGTCTTGTTACTTCTTTGGGGCCATATCCAGCAGTGCTCAGGGATCACTTCTGGCAGGTTGAGGGGACCACATGGGGTGCCAGGGATCACACCTGGAATGTCTGCACACTGCTGCTGAGGATCATGTCCCGTCTGGATGGATCTGGGGAGTGTGGCCATCTCAACAGCGTGCCCCATCTTGACCGGTGGTGTCTTCCCATTTATCATCGATTTGCTCGAGGCGGGCCCCAGTAACATCTCCATATGTCCTGTCTCATGCTAGTAGAGCCTAAGGGCATCTGCTTGCTCCAGGAACATAAAGAGCCTCAATCCATTCCGAATGAGGTCTATAATTGTTACTGGTATTTGGCATATCAAATACAACACGGGTAGCTTGCCAGGCTCTGCCGTGCAGGAAGCATACTCTTGTAGGCATCTCTAAGTCCAGCATTTATTGATGAACCGCTCGGCTGCTTGCAGCCGCGTGAGCCGAGCTGTGATAGGCTGGTCTGCTGGGTGGAGTTCTGACGAGAGAAGTCCAAATGTGGAAAATGGAGGCCCTCATGGAGTGGGGTGTCGTCTGGCTTGTTGCGAGGCTCTGCTGGGGTGGTGGGCTAGGGCTAGAACCCACCATCCCTCCCAGGCGCCTCGTGAGCGGCTGGTCACAGGTAGAGCCAGTAGCAGCTCTGCCTCATGTCTGCGAGTCCGGTGGTGGCCTGGCTCAATTCAGTCGCTTCCCCTTCAGTGACATTCTGTGCCTCTCAGAGATGCTCTGTTGTGTTTATCCCTGTGTGTTTTTTCCGGTGTGTTGATGGAGTGCATGGACAGTAAAACTCTGAGCTTGGATCGTGTTTGAACACTCAGGTGTGGCAGTAGATGGTCTGAATCGCTTTATTCTTTCCCGATGCCGCTCAGTGAGGAATCGTCATCTTCATCTCATTCCTAATTGCTTATTGAATGTGTCACTGTGGAAACACAAAGTTCTTCACAACTGGGTCTCTGCATATGGCGCTGCCACTCTCCTTCCTTCCCTGGTGCCCACTGCCCCCGCAGTGCCCCCCACCCCTCTCGGCCGCCCCCAGTCTCCTTGCTGAGGGCTTCATGCATGACAGCCCCACCTTTCGGCACCTTCTTCCTTCATATCGGGTGCTTCCTCCACCATCGACGCTGTGCCCCCCGTCCTGCCCCGTGCGCTCAAGTGGCCTCTTGTCTATGAAGACCAGTTCTCGTGCTCTTCGTCTCCATTGTCTTCGGTCTTCGTTCACTCGTTGATCCCGGTTATGTCCCTCACACCCCACATAGAGATTGCTCTGTGGCTCCCTCTCCTGCACAGAGTAACGCTTGCTCATTATCACCAACTTTACCGGGCGAGACTCTCCTGGCAGCTCCATGCAGCAGATTTCATCTTTCCTTATGACCGAGTAATATTCCATTGTGCAGCTGTTCCACAGCTGCTCTTCCAGTCAGCTATTCTCTCACACTTGCGTTGCTGCCAGACCTTGGCGATCAGTAGCGCAGTGAACATAGGCATGGAAATGTCTTTTCTTTTTGATTTTGGGCCTTTGGAGTATATTTCAAGAGTGGAGTTGCTGGGTCAGATGGAAGCTGAATTCCTAGATGTGTTAGGACTGTCCGTTTTGTCTCCTAGAAAGGCTGGACCAATCAGCATTCCCACTAGCAGTGAGGGAGGGTCCCTTTCTCCTCTTGTCTGTGCTAGCACTGATTGTTCTTGTTCTTTTTGGTGTGGGCCAGTGTCTGTGGCATGAGATGATACCTCATTGTTGTTTTGATTTGCATCTCTCTGATGTTAGAGCTATAGAGCTTTTTCCATATGCCTTTTGACCATTTGAATTTTGAATTTGAGGGAGTTTCTGTTCACTCCCCTGTCCCATTTTTGATGGACTGGGGTTTTTCTTGTAGAGTTCTACTAGTGCCTTATATATCTCAGCTGTGAAGCCCTTATCAGATGAGTGCTGGGTGAAACATCTCCCACGGCATGATCTGTCTTTGGATTCTGGCCGTTGCCTCCTTTGAAGTGCAGGAGCTCTTATTATCTTGCTCCCACTTGCTCAGTCAGTGGCGCTTCATCCTGGGAGCACCTGGAGCTTAAGCGTTATGCATGGAGGTTCTGGCTGTGTTTTCCCCAGGTACCTTATGGATTCAGGTCTCATATCAAGGTCTTTAATCCATTTGGATGGGACTTTTGTGCCTGCAGAAGGGAGGGGTTCTGAGTTCGCTTCTATCTCAGGTAGCTGCCCAGCTCCCCAGCACCGGCTGCTGAAGAAGCTTTCCTTGCTCCGCTTCGTATGTCTTGCTCCTTTGCCAAAGGTTAACTGGCCGGGTACTTGGGGTCTGTCTAGGATATTCAACTCTATTCCAGTGATCTGAGGGTCTGTCTTTATTCCATGCTGTTTTAATTATACCACTTTGTAGTACAGACTGCATTGGGGAGGCGATGCCTCCCATCTTCCTTTACCCAAGAATTTCTTTAGCTCTTCACGAGGGGCATGGTGGCTGTTCCATATGAGTTCAGGAGTTTGGGCTATTTCTCCTCAATGTCCTGATCTCCTTACAGGGACTGCACTGATTCTGCATGGCGCTTTTTTTGCCATTTTGATGACCTTAACCTCCAAATTAGAAATACAGTTTGTGTTCACTGTTCTTCTATCCTACACCTTGTGGGTCTGATTCATCTGTTCTCTGGGCTGGGAGCGGAGACCGTTTTGTTTCTTTCCAAGTGTGGTGCCCTGGGTTTTGTTTTCTCGCTTTTTCATCCCAATAGTTTTTAACACAACATCTGTGGCAGTGATGGGAGAGCATGTACCTTTGTCTCGCTCCTGGTTTTAGGAAGACGTGGAGAAATCACTATTCTGACATCAGCTGTGTTTCTGTTACTTCTTTTTGGCTTTTTGGGATCGCAGCCAAAGTGCTTGGGTTACTCCTGGCCCTGTCCTCAGGAATTAGACATGGGTGCGGGAATAAGACCCCAGCCAGCCGCATGCAAGGCAAACGCCCTCCCTGTCCTCACTAGGCCCATCAGCTGTTTTTAAAGGATGCCTTTTTTCAACTTTCTGTTCTTAGTATATTGAAATTTTATTCTTTCCATCACAGAAGGGCACTGACTGGGGTTCAGGCCATGCCCAGCCATGCTCAGGGCTCACTCTTGGAGCTTGGAGGCACCCTGTGCAGCCAAGGGGTGGAGCTGGGGTCAGCAGCACACAAGGCCAAAGCCTTGGCCCCATTCTCACCTCTCCGGCCCAGTGACTTTGACCTCGCTCTTTTGCTGCCTTTTCCATGGATCACTTGATCACTTGAATCCCGTTATTCATCGATTTGCTCGAGCGGGCGCCAGTAACATTTCCATTGGACCCTATCACGTGCCAATGTAGCCCAATGGCATCTGGTTGATTCAGGAATATGAAGAGCCTCAAACCGTTCCTTCAGGGTCTTAACAAGGAAGTCTGACCATCTTGTAGGTGGGCGGCCACGTGATCTTTTGACATCCCGTGGGATCCAGTCGGTAACGGCTCTAGTCCAGCGGTTGTCTCCAAATCGCATTACATGTCCAGCCCATCTGATTTTCGATGCCTTGGCAAGCGAGACAGCGTCCCTGATTCTGGAATAGCGACGGAGGTCAGAACTCCGGATTCCTTCTCTCACTTGAGTGAGGCGTGATATTCCAAGCATAGCTCTTTCGATGCCTCTCTGGGAGACCCGAATAGCATTCTCATCCTGCTTTCGTAGGGCCCAGGTCTCTGAGGCGTATGTTAATGCAGGGAGAACGGTGGAGTCGAAGAGATGTGCCCGGAGCCGGAGGTTCTTTGTCCTTTTTAGCTATTTCTTCGATGCCTTTGAAGGCATTCCATGCCGCTCTCTTCCTCCTGCGCAGCTCAGGTTTTAGGTCATTCATCATGTTGACTTCTCGACCTAGGTACACATAACTGCTGCATTCAGAGATGTTTGTTCCATTGAGAGTGAATGGGGCCTCTGGAACTAGTTCATTTCTCATGAACATAGTTTTCTTCAGATTCAGCTGTAGACCTACCTTTCCACATTCTCGGTCAAAGTCAGCCAGCATTTGTGCCGCTTGGCTAATGTTTGGTGTTATTAGAACGATGTCATCAGCGAAGCGGGAGGTGGTGTAGTTGCCGACCATCTATCTTCACTCCCATTCCTTCCCATTCTAATTGTCTCATGATGTTCTCGAGGGTGGCACTGAAGAGTTTTGGTGAGATGGTATCACCCTGTCGAACCCCTCTTTTGACATCAATGATCACTTCTTTGTAGAATGGTGAGATCCTGGTGGTGAATCCGTAATACAGCTCACGAAGGATCTTGATGTATTGGGTTTGAACACCCTGTTTGACTAGGGGCTTCGATGACTGCTTCAGTCTCCACAGAATCAAAGGCTTTCTGTAAATCAATGAGCGTGAGACAGAGCGGCATCTTGTACTCCCTACAAACCTCAATGAGCTTGGTTACTGTGTGGATATGGTCGATTGTGCTGAATCCTTTCCGGAAACCTGCTTGCTCGCATGGTTGTCCTTCATCTAGTGTTCTGCTAATCCTGTTCAGGATGACTCGTGTAAACAGCTTGTAGATGACAGACAACAGGCAGATGGGGCGATAGTTGCCCGATGTCGTGAATGTCTCCCTTCTTGAACAGTAGAACTGTCCTGCTGGTTTTCCATTGGGAGGGCACCTTGCATTCGGACAGGTAGCGTGTGAAGAGCCGAGCTAGTGTATTGATGAGTACCGATGGCAGATTCTTCAGATGTTCGGGTCTGACTTTGTCTGGGCCTGGTGCTGTTCCCTTCTTTACCGATGAGATGGCATGTCTTATTTCAGAAGGGAGAGCGTTGGGAATGACGTATCCATCCTGTGGAATTTGGTATGTGGGCAGGTGGATGTGGCTATCAAAGAGATTTGAGTAGAAGTCCTGGATAATCTTCTCCATTGCCTTTCTGGAAGATGTGATAGATCCATCAGGGCGTCGGAGGGCAGTCATCTTGGTCTTATAGTTGGCGAAGGACAGGCGGGCAGTGCGAATACTTTTCCCGGCTTCTGCTGCATCTTCCAGTATTTCTGCTCTTCTGTCTTTGAGGTCTGCTTTTATCGCTTCTCTGCACTGTTTAGCAAGCTTGGGCGTTAGCATTTGGTCTCCTGAGGCTCGCGCCTTGCCACGTTGGCGAATGAGCTCAAGAGTTTCTGAAGACAAGCGTCCTTTTTTGTGTCTTTTCTCTCTCTCGGCATTCTTCGCACAATCATGGAGGTGCTGAACCAGTCGGTTGTATTCTTCATCGATGTCATCAATGATGGTATCTTCCCATGTTGCCGCAATGGTGCCAAAGAGTTCCCAGTTGGTGGGTCGTTCTGGGAGTTCTCTTCTTAAACTTTGCAGCCTTTTCTCCCCGTTGCGGGAAGTAGAATTTTGCCGCGAAGGAGGCGGTGGTCCGATCCTGTCTGGAATTTGGGGGACGACAGCAACATCGGTCAGACAAAACCGTCGATTGAAGATGATGTGGTCAATTTCATTGTGGAACTGTCCACCAGGAGATTCCCATGTCCAACGTTTCGCTTCAGCCTTCTGAAACTGTGAGTTCCCATGAATAGTCTTGGTGGACATGATGAACTCAGATAGTCTCTCACCCTGTTCGTTCCATTCTAGGCCATGGGTCCCGATGTGGAGTTCTTCAGCCCGATCTTCTCGGTCCTATCTTGGCATTAAAATCACCGACTATGATCTTGTAGAAGGTGTGATCTTTTTTTATAGAACTCCTCCAATTCCATGTAGAATTTCTCAATTTCATCTTCTTTGTATGTGGATGTTGGTGCATAGACAATGAAGATAGAAATTGCTGGCAGTGGGCCACATCTCCTCAAGTGTAATCGTCCTATTCGGTTTGTTAGGCATTCAAATGAATCAATGTTGACAGCCATGTTCGTGTTGACAAGGACACCAACGCCACCGGCGCCTCTTTTCATCACATGTTCCAAGGAACAATTCTTCTCCGGTGTCAAATACAGCATGATGCGACTGGCGCCTCCTCGTCTCAGTCAGACCAATGATGTCGTACTTGATCTTTCTTGCTTGCAGCATCAGATCCTCAATATATGCTTCCGTTGCCAGTGTGCGTGCATTGAAAGTACAGACAGTCATTTTAGTCCTTCTTCGTTTTGGCAGCCTAGGACGGCCGTGAAATTTTATCAGGCACTGCTTGTTTGCCTTTCTTACTGCTGCCGTATTAAAGGGCTCTTTCGGGTCAGGAAAATAAACATTTTTGTTACTGGGTTTGGCATATCGAACACGCATCGGACAGCTTGCCAGGCTCTGCCATGCGGGCACTATATTCTCATTACTTTGTGGGGGCTCTCTCAGAGGGTGGGTAGAATATTTGTGGTAGTTTGGAGGTAAATTGCGCGACAGCGCGCAATCCGCGGCAAGCTGGTTTCTGGTTTCTGCTCTGCGGGTGTACCTGTGTCTTAGGCTCAAGCATTCCTGGGGTTGAAATACTCTCCTCTGAAGGGGCGGGTCTCTGCAGGGGCGGGTCCTTGTAGGCTGGGTTTCTGACAAGCTGGGCTGGAGACTGGATTAATCTGTGGGCTGGAGACTGGATTAATATGCTGGGGAGATCTTACCAGCTGCAGAGTGTGGATTGTGACACAGATCGCTGCCAGCAAGGTGTGGGGAGTTTCTCTGGGCTCCTCCGAGGCTCCATCGGGATGGTGGACTCAGGTCGGAAGTTGCTCTCGTGGTCCATGGAGTGCAGGGGGTTCAACGGGGAAAGCTGGTTTCTGCTCTGCGGGTGTACCTGTTTCCA
>JAJIBD010025469.1:0-95252 GCA_021461705.1 Cryptotis parvus | reverse complement strand
GGACTATCACGTGCCAATGTAGCCCAATGGCATCTGGTTGATTCAGGAATATGAAGAGCCTCAAACCGTTCCTTCAGGGTCTTTACAAGGAAGTCTGACCATCTTGTAGGTGGGCGGCCACGTGATCTTTTGACATCCCGTGGGATCCAGTCGGTAATGGCTCTAGTCCAGCGGTTGTCTCCAAATCGCATTACATGTCCAGCCCATCTGATTTTCCGATGCCTTGGCAAGCGAGACAGCGTCCCTGATTCTGGAATAGCGGCGGAGGGTCAGAACTCCGGTTCCTTCTCTCACTTGAGTGAGGCGTGATATTCCAAGCATAGCTCTTTCGATTCCTCTCTGGGAGACCGGAATAGCATTCTCATCCTGCTTTTCGTAGGGCCCAGGTCTCTGAGGCGTATGTTAATGCAGGGAGAACGGTGGAGTCAAAGAGATGTGCCCGGAGCCGGAGGTTCTTTGTCCTTTTAGCTATTTCTTCGATGATGCCTTTGAAGGCATTCCATGCCGCTCTCTTCCTCCTGCGCAGCTCAGGTTTTAGGTCGTTCATCATGTTGACTTCTCGACCTAGGTACACATAACTGCTGCATTCAGAGATGTTTGTTCCATTGAGAGTGAATGGGGCCTCTGGAACTAGTTCATTTTTCATGAACATAGTTTTTCTTTAGATTCAGCTGTAGACCTATCTTTCCACATTCTCGGTCAAAGTCAGCCAGCATTTGTGCCGCTTGGCTAATGTTTGGTGTTATTAGAGCGATGTCATCAGCGAAGCGAGAGGGTGGTGTAGTTGCCGACCATCTATCTTCACTCCCATTCCTTCCCATTCTAATTGTTGCATGATGTTCTCGAGGGGTGGCGCTGAAGAGTTTTGGTGAAATGGTATCACCCTGTCGAACCCCTCTTTTTGACATCAATGATCACTTCTTTGTAGAATGGTGAGATCCTGGTGGTGAATCCGTAATACAGCTCACGAAGGATCTTGATGTATTGGGTTTGAACACCCTGTTTGGCTAGGGGCTTCGATGACTGCTTCAGTCTCCACAGAATCAAAGGCTTTCTGTAAATCAATGAGCGTGAGACAGAGCGGCATCTTGTACTCCCCTACAAACCTCAATGAGCTTGGTTACTGTGTGGATATGGTCGATTGTGCTGAATCCTTTCCGGAAGCCTGCTTGCTCGCATGGTTGTCCTTCATCTAGTGTTCTGCTAATCCTGTTCAGGATGACTCGTGTAAACAGCTTGTAGATGACGGACAACAGGCAGATGGGGCGATAGTTGCCCGATGTCGTGAATGTCTCCCTTCTTGAACAGTAGAACTGTCCTGCTGGTTTTCCCATTGGGAGGGCACCTTGCATTCGGACAGGTAGCGTGTGAAGAGCCGAGCTAGTGTATTGATGAGTACCGACGGCAGATTCTTCAGGTGTTCGGGTCTGACTTTGTCTGGGCCTGGTGCTGTTCCCTTCTTTACCGACGAGATGGCATGTCGGATTTCAGAAGGGAGAACGTTGGGAATGACATATCCATCCTGTGGAATTTGGTATGTGGGCAGGTGGATGTGGCTATCAAAGAGATTTGAGTAGAAGTCCTGGATAATCTTCTCCATTGCCTTTCTGGAAGATGTGATAGATCCATCAGGGCGTCGGAGGGCAGTCATCTTGGTCTTATAGTTGGCGAAGGACAGGCGGGCGGTGCGAATGCTTTTCCGGCTTCTGCTGCATCTTCCAGTATTTCTGCTCTTCTGTCTTTGAGGTCTTCTTTTATCAGCTTCTCTGCACTGTTTAGCAAGCTTGGGCGTTAGCATTTGGTCTCCTGAGGCTCGCGCCTTGCCACGTTGGCGAATGAGCTCAAGAGTTTCTGAAGACAAGCGTCCTTTTTGTGTCTTTCTCTCTCTCGGCATTCTTCGCACAATCATGGAGGTGCTGAACCAGTCGGTTGTATTCTTCATCGATGTCGTCAATGATGGTATCTTCCCATGTTGCTGCAATGGTGCCAAAGAGTTCCCAGTTGGTGGTCGTTCTGGGAGTTCTCTTCTTAAACTTTGCAGCCTTTTCTCCCCCTTGCGGGAAGTAGAATTTTGCACGAAGGAGGCGGTGGTCGATCCTGTTTTGGAATTTGGGGGCGACAGCAACATCGGTCAGACAAAACCGTCGATTGAAGATGATGTGGTCAATTTCATTTGTGGAACTGTCCGCCAGGGAGATTCCCATGTCCAACGTTTCGCTTCAGCCTTCTGGAACTGTGAGTTCCCATGAATGGTCTTGGTGGACATGATGAACTCAGATAGTCTCTCACCCTGTTCGTTCCATTCTAGGCCATGGGTCCCGATGTGGAGTTCTTCAGCCGATCTTCTCGGTCCTATCTTGGCATTAAAATCACCGACTATGATCTTGTAGAAGGTGTGATCTTTTTTATAGAACTCCTCCAATTCCATGTAGAATTTCTCAATTTCATCTTCTTTGTATGTGGATGTTGGTGCGTAGACAATGAAGATAGAAATTGCTGGCAGTGGGCCACATCTCTTCAAGTGTAATCGTCCTATTCGGTTTGTTAGGCATTCAAATGAATCAATGTTGACGGCCATGTTCGTGTTGACAAAGGACACCAACGCCACCCGGCGCCTCTTTCGTCGCATGTTCCAAGGAACAATTCTTCTCCGGTGTCAAATACAGCATGATGCGAACTGGCGCCTCCTCATCTCAGTCAGACCAATGATGTCGTACTTGATCTTTTTGCTTGCAGCATCAGATCCTCAATATATGCTTCCGATGCCAGCGTACGTGCGCATTGAAAGTACAGACAGTCATTTTAGTCCTTCTTCGTTTTGGCAGCCTAGGATGGCCGTGAAATTTTATCAGGCACTGCTTGTTTGCCTTTCTTACTGCTGCCATATTAAGAGGGCTCTTTTGGGGTCAGGAAAATAAACATTTTTGTTACTGGATTTGGCATATGGAACACGCATCGGACAGCTTGCCAGGCTCTGCCATGCGGGGGCTATATTCTCATTACTTTGTGGGGCTCTCTCAGAGGGGTGGGTAGAATATTTATGGTAATTTGGAGGTGATCAGCGGCTGCAGCCGCTACGCCGCAAGGGAAAGCTGGTTTCTGCTCTGCCGGGTGTACCTGTGTCTTAGGAGTTAGAAATATAGATGTGAGAATCATTAACATGCAGCTAGTTTCTAACTGAATTATATGAGTTTCGCTTTTGGCAATTCCCAATGAGGGTGATCCCATTTCACCAAAACTCTTCAGCGCCACCCTCGAGAACATCATGCAACAATTAGAATGGGAAGGAATGGGAGTGAAGATAGATGGTTGGCAACTACACCACCTCCTCTTCGCTGATGACATCGTTCTAATAACACCAAACATTAGCCAAGCGGCACAAATGCTGGCTGACTTTGACCGAGAATGTGGAAAGATAGGTCTACAGCTGAATCTAAAGAAAACTATGTTTATGAACAATGAGCTAGTTCCAGAGGCCCCATTCACTCTCAATGGAACAAACATCTCTGAATGCAGCAGTTATGTGTACCTAGGTGGAGAAGTCAACATGATGAGCGACCTAAAACCTGAGCTCGCAGGAGGAAGAGAGTGGCATGGAATGCTTTCAAAGGCATCGAAGAAATAGCTAAAAAGGACAAAGAACCTCCAGCTCCCGGCACATCTCTTTGACTCCACCTTTCTCCCTGCATTAACATACTCCTCAGAGACCTGAGTCCTACAAAAGCAGGATGAGAATGCTATTCGGGTCTCCCAGAGAGGAATCGAAAGAGCTCTGCTTGGAATATCACGCCTCACTCAAGTGAGTGAAGGGAATCCGGAGTTCTGACCTCCGTTGCTATTCCAGAATCAGGGACACTGTCTCATTTGCCAAGGCATCAAAAATCAGATGGGCTGGACATGTAATGCGATTTGGAGACAACTGCTGGACTAGAGCCATTACCGACTGGATCCCACGGGATGTCAAAAGATCATGTGGCCGCCCACCTACAAGATGGTCAGACTTCCTTGTTAAGACCCTGAAGGAACGGTTTGAGGCTCTTCATATTCCTGAATCAACCAGATGCCATTGGGCTACATTAGCACGTGATAGGGTCCAATGGAAATGTTACTGGTCTCCCACTCAAGCAAATCAATGAATAACGGGATTCAAGTGATCAAGTGAATTCCCAATGTCCATACTTAATAATTAATGTTACTTAAGATATTGATATCTGTTTATTAATCCTCCTTTGCGTTAGTGATGAATTAGAGTTTATGGATATAAAAAATGTTTTATTTTTTTATTGCACACTAAAATCTACTTTTAGGCCCTGGGGCCACCAGCCATAGCATGAAGAGACTCGCAGCGGCTGGGGAAACTGGAACTTGGCCCGCCCTGGGCCCAGCTGACTATGGGGCCCCCCAGGGGGACCGATGGGTTTTGGGAGTGGGCCCATCACCTCTGGGGGGTCCCAGAAGCAGCCGGATGAGACTTGCCCACCACACTAGCCACCACCTTCGCTGTCCGGACACTGGGATACTACCTCACGCACCAGATTAACAGAGCAAAACCAGTTCGAGCCCAGGTCGCACGGCCGCCTGGTCCATTAAAATAGTGGAAACAATAATGTCCTTTAATGCACTGCATTCCACGATGTGCAGGAAAGTTTGGCGGGAGGGAGAGATAGAGAGGAGAGAGAAATGACATACAGAGCCTGGTCAAGTAGTTGAGGTGTGGGAGGGGGAGGAAGGTGGGGACATTGGTGATGGAGATGGGTTTGGGTGGAGGGATGGGTGTTGGAACACTGTGGAACGAAAACTCTACATGAGCATCTTGCAATTGTATGTCTAAAATGGTGTAATAAAATTTGGGGGTGTGGGGGAAGAGTAAAATTAAAAAAAAAATAAAATCTACTTTTACTGTGTCAAGCTCATAGTACTTTTAATTCATTATTTATGTGGTACTCCCCATTTTTATAAATGGGGAATAATTCAAACCTTAGTTCATTGGTTTGACCCAAGGTCATGGCCAGTAGTATTAAGGCTGAATTTGAACTAGTTCTTCCTGGATTGTAGTGAATCATAGATCCTTGCTCTAAGGCTGATCTGTTCTGTCGCTGAATGCAATTATGCTCTGATATATAAAAAGAAGTCTTTCAAAAGAGCCTACAAGTATGTAATGAAAACATTAATAATGATTATCTCTGCATGGTGAAATATGAATAGTTTTTGTTTTCTTTTTTGATATGTTGTATTTTCGGAGTTTTATAAAATGAACATTTATTACTTTTTTTTAACCAGAAACATAATGGCACTATGTCTGTAATAGTTATGTTATTTTTTTAAATTTTCCCTCACAGTGTTATCTGTGGCCATTTAATGCATTTTAACCATTGTTTCACATCTCCTCCCATCACACTGATGGGAAATCTTAAAAGCAGAATCTTGGGTGATTATTTTGCTTATGTATAGTCAGCCTAAAAGACAAAGATGATTCTGCTTAAAGCTCACAAATCTTAATAGGAGGCTTGAGGGTAGTGACATCCTGACCTCAGTACAAGTGTTTTGCTTTTTTTTGTTTGTTTGTTTTTCTTCAGCTATGCTTTATAGCAGTTTAACTATGGAGGTGCTAAGTATGCATGGGAAGGAGAGTAGAAACCTTTGACATGTTTAGAAAGCTTTGTAAAAATACCTTATTTTTAGTGCTAAACTTATATATGAGCTTTGAATAAATAGTGAGATTTTGGGGGTACAGTTTATTTTCTTGTGAAAATAAAAGGAAATCTCTGGGGGTTTGGAAAAGTATGTTTCATAAGTAAAAGAGGGAACAGGAAGTGATAGGAAGCATACTTTTGTCTGATGGTTTCCTTGTATGTGATAATGTGTCACTTCAGTTCTCGTTGCTTTTGGGTAGCCATTGACACTTGTCCATTTAGCTCTTTTAGTGTTCCAGTGATAGGAAATGTTTTGTGAGATTGGGTTTGGTGGGTTATATAAAAGCCTTAAAAAATGAAACTATTTCTGGACTGTGGAAGAAAGCATTAAGTAATTACCTTTGAAAGAAATATAGCAAATATTACCTTTGAAAGAATTATAGCAAAGCAGCACAAAGTTTAAAATCCTTCATTAAGAAAAGCAAATTATGTTTCTCTCATTTCAAATAATCCTGCTCTTTAGTTGCATGCTTCTAATTTTAAAAACACAAAGTTATTTTCCTATAAGGAAAAATATAGAATATTTGATTGTTGCTACATAATCCAACCCCAAACTTATGCTTGTATGCACCTTTCTGGCAAGTGAACAAATGGAAAAAACCTGTTTGGAATTCTGCTTATCTAACTTTTCTTTACAGAGTTTAAGTTTTGTTTCTGTAGATGCTCATTTTCCTGTGCTGCTAGGAATGGCCTCATGACCATCCCACTATGGGTACTGAAAGGCTCTGAACAACAGAGCACACACACACACACACACACACACACACACACACACACATACACGTACACATACACACAAACACCTGCTTCTAACACAACTACCATCACAATTTGGGAAATTATTAAGTAATTTAATGGGACATTGAACATTTATTTAAACTTACTTTATAGATGTACTGGCCAGAAATGAAATTCTAAAGTTTGCTCTCTAAGCTCCATATGCAAGGATTAATACTCTATTTTCTCTCTAATAAGAACTTACCAATACTTCCAAAAATATTCTTTGCAGAATACACTAAAACATTACTAGCAAAAATTGGTTCTGGGGTCAGAAATTTTCACTAATCCTTTGATAAAATTTGCTGAATGGGAATCTGGGGTTGATTAAACAGCTGTGAAGAGACTCTTAGATGTTTGAGCTGTAATCAATTTTAGTGGTCATCTGTGGTAAACTTCATTTTGAAGGTAAGCATTTATTTCTTTTCAGTCGTGTTGTCAAATAGAGTTATTAAGGGCTAGCTTCTTTTTGCTGAGTCTGAACTCATATTACTGACTCCTTTAGGAATATAATTAAACTGTCACCTCCTGGTCAAAGAAATGGAATCTAAACTAAAAAAGTTCATCAGGTAGCTGTGATGTCGATGTGGTTGTGACTCTGAAAACTGTGTTTTGATTCTTGTTATTGTACTCTTAATTTAAACCAGCATTTGAAACTGCTGTGTAGAACAGTATTGTCCAACATAATTGGAACTACATGTTATAGTAGTAGAAAATGTTTACTACTATTTTCTAGTAGTAGAAAATGTAGTTCAATTATGAAATTTTGCAAAAATTTTTGCAAAAATTCAGATATTTTCTAGTAGCTGCATAAAGAGAAGGGAACCAGATGAAACTGATATTAACTTGCTATATCCTGAACAATATCATTTCAACATATATTTAATATAAAAATTATTAGTGATAGAATCTTTATTACTCCTTGTATTTTGACATATATTTACCACTTAGAGCATATCTCAAATTAGATGAGTCATATTTCAAGAAATCAATAGCCATTTATAACTAGTGATTGCCAAGTTGGAGAGTGTAGATTTAGAACAAGTTCATTTAAATGTTCACATATTATGGGAACAGATATATTATAATATAAATATCTTAGAAAGGATTCCTAATACTTTTAGAAAACATGAAAAAGATATATATGCTAAACATTCAATAGATATTAGTTTATTCAATGATATTCTGCATTCCTTACAATTTTGGAAAATGTTGCTTATATTTTTAATAATTATAATTTAAACTGAAGAGAAACCAAGACTTGGATTACTCTCATACTTGGAAATCAGAAGTTTTCTATCAACAAACTTACTAAATCCACTCTGATTCTTGCAAATCTCAGCAATGCAGGGGACAGTGGGTCAGTGGGCACTGAAGTGGGTCCTAACTCTGAGTTAGAGAACTTGTAGAGATGAATGAAATCTCTACCCCAGCCCCTAATGAAACATTGCTGTAGGAAACTGAAAAATAGGAAACATGCCATCATAAAATGTTGAGGCTAACAAGAAAATGGCAGTTATAAATTATCTATTTCCAGCAGCTCAGTAGAAAACTATGCAGGACAGAAATATTTTCTGTGACATGCTGACATGCTTTTATTTCCTGAGACCTTAGAAATTAACTCTGTCCCTTAATTTGATTAAGTAAGGATGGGTGGTGGTTTTCACTCCAAGATAGACTTAAGTGAAAGTTTTGGATAATGAGTAGGTTCAGCTCTCTTTACGTTAGGTTGTATGATTTAATCTTGAATCTCTCTTTATCTGCAAGAAATTTAGTAGAAGAAATTTTGCACCGAGGGCTATAAATCCAGGTAAGGGTAACAAAAAAAAAAAATAGCTTTCCTGAGTGAAATGCAAAGTAACCTCTGATCAGTAATACTGGTATCCCAATTCAATTTCTTTATTCAGAAATCTGAACAGTTAGGTTTTACAAAGAGGGCAGCACCTGTGGAAAATGATGGGTTGTGGTAAGACTGTTTCTGCTCTGGGCTTCCTCGGGGCTCTGTGCCACTTTCTCGGTGGAGTCCAGCCCATTTTCTCTCATTCCTGTCAGGCAAGCTGGAGTAGACCATGAATTTGATTTTTTTATTCTTTCTTGGATTAATAACTAAGAGATCTTTCCCTCCCTCGTTTTTATATTTTGGCATCCAGGAATTAAATAGCTTTAATTACTTGGATCTGTACAGACTTGCGGACCTCTTTAACCTCACTTTGTTGGAGAAGGCCGTGATTGACTTCTTGGTGAAACATCTCTCAGAACTCTTGAAAAGTCGCCCAGAAGATGTTCTGACGCTTCCCTATTGTCTGCTTCAGGAGGTCCTGAAGAGTGACCGCTTGACCTCTCTGAGTGAAGAGCAGATCTGGCAGGTAAGGGGCTGTGTGCATTTTCTTCCTGGCTGCCTGGGGAAGGCATAGACTGATGGAAAATTAAAGCATTGAGCAATAAAGGACAGCAAAATTTTTGTCTGATTTGACCTCTTTGGGGTGGCAGTTTACATATGATGTCCCTGCTGGACAAAAATGGTAGAACACCAGCTTTGGGGACTCTGAGCCTTAGCCTGCTCAGCTTAACTGAGCATCCCAGGCATGATGATCTTGAGAGTCTCAGTGGGGTTGCTCTACAGCTGAGGTGGTTGAGGAAGAGTCACGAGGAAGAGTCAAAGTTCCCCTTTCTCTGGTAAACGTGGCTTTGGAAAGACTATATGAAAAGAATGGTTCATAAAGTGGTACTGATGCAGATATAAAATGAATGGGATTTCAGAGAGATAGTACAGTAGAACGTGTGATTGCTTACCTTGCACTCGGCTGACCTGGTGAGGTCCCCAGCACCTCATATGGTACCCCAGTACAGACTCAGGAATAACCCCAGAGCACTGTGAAGGATGTAGCTCAAGCTAGCCCACACTCCCCACACCCCAAATACAATAACCATTGGAATCCAAACAAGATATAATCTTATTCCAAAAAAGGTTTTTCTTGTAATTCAGAAATTTCCTTTGTTGTAGCAGCGAGTGCTACATGAATTAAATCAAGCACTTCTTGTACCATAGTGGGAAAAAGTCTTAGTTCATTCTGCATTCGTTGCTGTTTTTCTTGGCCTGACTTTTCTCATAACATAGCATTCTTTTAGAAGAGCCTTTGTCTCTGGTATTAGAGGGATTTTTGTTTATGCATTTTCAAGTTGATTATTCAATTTAAATTATTTTCCACTTATCCCTGGTGACTATCCTTGAACAATTCATAGAGTGTCTTTGGAAAATAGAGTTCATATTTCCCTCCTTTTTCTACATTATCTTACTCACTGAAGCACTGGCTGACTATCTTGTTACTTTCAGGGTACCATATCTCCAGGTTATCACAATTATTTGAATAAAAAGAATTATATACAGTATAACAGTATGCAATTGAATTTATGAGTCTGTCTCAACAGGTAGATAATTTGCCTGATATGTTTCTCCCTTATTCTTTCTTCATCATGCTCTTCCTTCTTTTGTTTGTGGATCATAAGACCTAATTCACATGCTTGGTTTTGTTGCTCACCATGGGTCACACAGTTGGTATCATTGTCCCAGATGTCCCAAACTCTTATGAATACTGCGAATAATAAGCAGCAGTGCCACTAAGATTGCACCTGACATATGGGCAGTGCCAGGGATCAGATTCTCATGCTTGCATGAAAGGACAGTCTACCACTGAGTGATATAGCCAGGTCCTCTTTGTCTTACTTTACGCAGCAATCTTTTAGGCCAGAGAAGTGGCTCAGCAGTAGAGAACACACCTCGGGCCTCTGAAATGAGTGAGGCACTGGTTTGCTTCTTGGCACATTTACAGCAAAAACTGAAATTAAAGATAAACAGCTTCCTCTTCAGTGTTGCTTCCACCAGTGAGAATTATAAAAGCATCCAGGACATGGGCACTTTGCAGATTTACTGATTTGTTGCGCAGTCCTGAAAGTTAGCTGCTATCAGCCTGTTTTCTAGAGAAACAGCGCCGAGTCATTAGTGCCTTACCCAAGGTCAAAAAGCAGAGGCACAGGTCCAAATTCATTTTTTTACATGTTGCTGCCCAGTTTTCCCAACACCACTTGTTGAAGAGGCTTTCCTTACTCCATTTTAGACTCATTGCACCTTTATCAAAGATTAAATGATCATGTGTTTGAGGTTGGGTGTCAGGATACTCTATTCTATTCCATAGGTCCACAGGTCTGTTTTTATTCCAATACCATGCTGTTTTAATTACTACTGCCTTGTAGTACAGTTTGAAGTTGGGAAAGGTGATGCCTCCCATCTTCTTTTCCCGAGGATTGCTTTAGCTATCCTTGGGGGTTTATTGTTCCATACAAATTTCAGGAGTGTTTGGTCAATTTCTTTGAAGAATGTCATCGGTATCCTTATAGGGACTGCATTGAATCTGTACAGAGCTCTAGGGAGTATTACCATTTTGACAATGTTGATTCTCCCCATCCATGAGCAGGGAATGTGTTTCCATTTCCGTGTGTCCTCTTTTATCTCTTGGAGCAATGTCTTGTAGTTTTCTTTGTACAGGTCCTTTACACACTTGGGTAAGTTGATTCCTAGGTATTTGATTTTCTGTGGCACAATTGTGAATGGAATTGTTTCCTTAATATCCCTTTCTTCTGTTTCGCTATTTGTATATAGGAAAGCCACTGACTTTTGGGTGTTGATTTTGTATCCTGCCACTCTACTATATGCGTCTATTGTTTCTAGGAGTTTTTGGTAGAGAGTTTAGGGTTCTCTAGGTATAATATCATGTCATCTGCCATGCACAAAAATCAGATCAAAATGGACTAAAGATCTCAATATCAGACTTGAATCCATAAAGTACATTGAAGAAAATATAGGAAAAACCCTCCACGACATTGAAGCTAAAGGCATCTTCAAAGGTGAAACATCACTAACAAAGCAACTAGAAGAAAAGATAAACATATGGGACTACATGAAACTGAAAAGCTTCTGCACCTCAAAAAGAAACAGTGACTAAGATACAAAAGCAGTCCACAGAATGGGAAAGAATATTCACCCAATACCCATCTGATAAGGGGGTTAATATCCAGGATATATCAGGCACTGGTAGAACTTTACAAGAAGAAAACAAACAACCCCATCAAAAAATGGGGAGAAGAAATGAACAGAAACTTCAGCAAGGGAAGAAATTCGAATGGCCAAAAAACATATGAAAAAATGCTCATCATCACTAATCATCAGAGAGATGCAAATCAAAACAACAATGAGATACCACTTTACACCACAGAGACTGGCACATATTCAAAAGAGCAAGAACAACAAGTGCTGGCGTGGATGTGGGGAGAAAGGGGACACTCATCCATTGTTGGTGGGAATGCCGGCTGGTACAGCCTTTCTGGAAAACAATATGGACTTTCCCTCCAAAGACTAGAAATTGAACTCCCATTTGACCCAGCCATACCACTCCTGGGAATCTACTCTGGGAAACCAAAAATACGCAGCGGAAACACCATCCCTAATTTTATGTTCATAGCAGCATTATTCACAATAGCCAGAATCTGGAAGCAACCAGAGTGCCCGAAAATCGATGACTGGATAAAGAAGCTTTGGTACATTTACACAATGGAATACTATGCAGCTGTTAGGAAAAATGAAGTTATAAAATTTGCCTATAAATGGATGGACATGGAGAAGATTATGTTGGAGCGAAATTAGCCAGAAGGAGAGAGAGACAGATACAGAATGACTGCATTTATTTGCATGGCATAAATATATATGTACATATTATGATACCAATATCCAAGGTCAAGTGAAACATATATCAGGAGGTCTTGTCAAAGGTGGAGATTATCACAAACGTGTGGGAGTCAGAGTTTAGGTAAGACAGAAAATGGAACAGGGGGCTAATAATAGTCGAGGGTACTAATGCCAACCTAGAACTGAGCATTAAATAGAGGCAAAAGGATACACATGACAACCTTTTAATGTATGTTCTGTAATCCATAGTCTGGAAGGGAAGGAAAAGAGAAAGAGAGAGAAATGGAAAGAAATAAAGAACCTGCCATGGAGCAGGACTGGGGAAGGGGGAGGGAACCGGGGATGTTGGTGGTGGGAGATGGGCACTGGTGGAGGGACGGGTGCTGAAACACTGTATGACCAAAACCCAAACATGAACTTTTTAATTGTATATCTTTTTATTTGTATATCTCACGGTGGTATAATAAAATACTTAAAAAAAAAAAAAAAAAAATAAATAAATAAATAAATTTAAAAAAAAAAAAAAAAAAAAAAGCAGAGGCAGTGTTCAAATCCCAGAGTGCTGGTACCACATTATCTTGACAAACTCTAGAGATTTTTCAAAAGCATATTATTATTACTATTATTTTGGCTTCTCATGTATTTCATGAAAAGGTCAAATGTATTGCTGAGAATGGGGTTTTTGATATAAAATTAATTACCGGTGATTCTCTCCTGTAAATATCAATTATTCTAATTTTGTGGTCACTTCAAGTGGAAAAGCCAAAATTGTCATCAATTCCTAAGCGGAAAAAACTAAGACTTGAGACTCATTCTGCATTTAGTTGTTAATAACAGAATTTAAAGAGATCTGAACTGCCCAGCCTTGGTTGGTTTCTCTCCCTCTTTGTGGAACTGTGGAGAGCTGGTCCGGGAAATTCATAAGGCAGGGTACAAAATGTCTGCATATTCCTTAGTTTTGTACTGTTTACTTAAGAGTCATCATCATTGTCTTTCTAAAGGTTACTGCTATTGTAATGTAGATATTTAAAATGTAGATGATTAAAATACATTACTAGATTGTAATGCAGATATATTCTTTCTGCTTCAGGCAACCTTTTTATACCTATCCTCAAGAAAGAATTAAAAGACTCACATAAATATGATCAATTTAGGCATTCAGCAGGCAATAAGAAACTGTTTTTGTTTTATCTTTGTAAATAAGTAATTCCCTCATACTCAATCCCATCCAGAAAAATCAAATCAGACCAGCTCTATTGCCTCAAGTATAGTTAAGTTCATCATTTTTGCTGAGGTTATACTAGTAATGCAATATACCATGGAAGAATCTAATATTCTGCCCCAGGGTGAAGATTGGGTATGCCAGAGGATTAGTGTCAGGGTGCTTTATAGAAGTGAAACTTGATGGACAGGTTGGAGACAGATCTACAGAATCTCATTAAATTGCTGAATTGTTCATTACGGAACGTTCTCACTGTAATAAAGTGCTCATTGACTTTGACAAATCCCCATCCCATGCCTTAAAGAAGAACAGTGAAGCAAGCAGTGTTGGGGAGGAGAAAGGAAATTGGCACAAAGTAGGTCAGGTAATAGAAAAGTGGATGGAAGGTTAGTGTTATTTGATTAATATTTGCAACTGGTAAATTATCTGAGAACCCATAAGCACACACACATACACACATGGCCACAGATACATGTTTTCATATGTGACTCATCCACTCCCAAACAATGTAACCTGGCTGCACCTTTGCTTTCTTTTGTAAAAAAATCTTATTTTCAGTATTCATCAGACGTCACACTGCATATGTGTTCTTGGAGCTGTAGAGATAGCATAGCAGGTAGGGCATTTGTCTTGTCTTGTCTGCACTCAACCTGGGTTTGGTAACCACCACCTTAGAGAGTCCCCCAACCCCAGCCAGGAATGATTCCTGAGCACAGAGCCAGTATAAATACTGAACACCACTGGGTATACCCTCCCTCCAAAATAACATTGAAAGGAAAGAACCTTCAAATAATTCTCATTGAATAAGCTCTTTTGGGGAGTGGGGCAGGATACTGACAGTGCTCAAAGCTTTCATCTGAGTCTTGTGCTTAGTGATAACCCCTAGAAGTGCTCAGGTGACTATACGTGGTGCCACGGGACTCTATGTGGTGAGATCAAATGTGCATCAGCCTTGTACAAGGCAAATACCTTAGCACTGTATTGTCTCTCTGACCCTGTGAACAAAATTAAAAAAATTCCAGAGGGTTCCTTATCAAGCACATTTCTTGGTGTTGTGGACCTTAATAGTCAGTCTGTGGATCTGGAAACCTGGGCACTCCCCAAGATCCTGCTTTGAACATATGCTCATTTGGTTCCCCATCTGACCTTTCATAAACTTTATCATAGGTCTGTTCTTTCACAAGGAACTTCTTTGACCTCCCTAGGCATTTCCCTCTCCCTTCCATAGCCTGGCTATGTCTGTTAACTACACTCTGAAGTCAGAGGTAACACGGAGGCTTGCAGCACACACATGCTTAGATGAATTAGGAGATAGAAGTCCTCTAAAAAGTGTGAGCTTTTTCAAGTTCAATTCAATTCAGCAATTTGGCCTTATGTTTCAAGACCAGCAATTTCTCAGGTTCCAGATAACAGACACCAAACTGGGTATTGGGATCAAAGAGAGAAGAGACTAAAAATGAGCAAATCAGCAGAAGAGGAAACACGGGCATGAGGTCACTTGCATTCGTGACCTGACAAATCTCCACCAGCTTTATTTTGCTTTGGGGTTTTAGCTCTAATTTAGGATTTTGTTTCAGCTGGGCCTGGTTAAATTTCTCCAGTTAGATTCAGCATATGGCTACAGATCAGGGAGTGTGGTCCTGCTGTAAAGTTAGAGTAAAATAATGAAACAATTCCATACCACTCCCACACACGGGGGAATGCATTCATTTACCTGGGAAGCATTTTCATGGGAAGCCTGGGCTATGTTCTTGTGCTAGTACATTTTCTGCCTTTTTTGACCTCAGATTCTCTTTCAACAGAATGAAAGGAAGATTACTTTCCATGGGAGTATATATTATAGTAGAAACCTGAACATAATGTAAATTCTTATATTTGGTAGTATAGAAAACAAGCACAGTGCTCCGTCGTGTATTCTGAGCACCACTAAATGCCGAAACCGACTGAAATTCAAGGCAAGTTTCCTAACTCCCATGTCCCTTTCCCAAATCTTACCCCAAATAGAAAGAGGGATCCTATATTCTTTTAAATCATTATTATTCTTGCTCTGAAATAGCAGATACAATGAATCAATAGATAGTTTCACCTAAAAATGCATATTTCTTGAACTCCTGCTCTATAGTACAACCATATTGGCAATTACATCCTGGCGTATAAAACTTTGTTTTTAGTATGCATTTAAATTATATATAAATTATATATTATATAAGCAAATGCATTTTTTATTTAATTGAAGAACCATGATTTACAGGTTATTGATAGCTGAGTTTTAGGCACATAACATTCTAACACCAATCCCACCACTAGCGCCAACTTTCCTCCAGCAGTTTTTCCATATTCCATCTCTACCCCAACACCCCATACCCACCCTCCTCCACTCTTGCTTGTCATCTTAACAGACACAATACAAAGTCCTGGTGGGGCTAAAAAGTTTTTAAATATGTTTAATTATGGGGTTAGAGATATTTAGTTTTGCTTTTGTCTCTGAATTAAGAAACATTTTGTTTTTCATTAATTATTTAACTCTTTCTAGTCACTATCACTATCACTATATTCCCGTTATCATCAATTTGCTTGAGCAGGATCCAGTAACATGTCCATATGTCCTGTCTCATGCTAGTAGAGCCCAAGGGCATCTGTTCGCTCCAGGAACATAAAGAGCCTCAAACCATTATATTAGGTCATGGGAATGACCTAACATAATGTTACTGGTATTTGGCATATCAAATACGACACGGGCAGCTTGCCATGCAGGTGGCATACTCTTGTAGTCACCTCTAAATACAGCATTTATTGATGAACCCCGCTGCCTCAAGTGGCTGCACAAGCTGGGGTATGATAGGCTCGTGATTGATGGAGTTCTGACGAGAGGGAGATCCGGATGTGGAAAATGGTGGCTCTCATGGAGTGGGGGGTCATCTGGTTTGTTGCGAGGCTCTGCTGGGGTGGCAGGCCAGGGCTAGAACCCACCATCCCCTCCCAGCTGCCTCGTGAGTGGCTGGGCACAGCCAGGAGAGCTGGTAGCAGCTCTGCCCCATGTCTGTGAGTCTCTGGATCAGCATATCTGGGCTGGATTGAAAAAAAAAACTGATGCAGGGTGGGTGTTGATGATCCGGGCTGTGATAGGCTCGCCTGCTGGATGGAGTTCTGACTACAGGGAGGTCTAGATGTGGAAAATGGCAGCCCTCATGGAGTTGGGGGGGTCGTCTGGCTTATTGCGAGGCTCTGCTGGGGTGATGGGCAGGGCTAGAACCCGCCCTCCCTCCTGGGCGCCTCGTGAAACGCTGGGCACAAGGAGAGCTGGTAGCAGCTCTGCCCATGTCTGTGAGTCTCTCAGACATGGCTGACTTTCTCAAAGGCTGTGAATCTCTCACAGGCTGGCACAAGGCAGAAGGAAAATTACACAAAACAGACACAGAGAGGGGCTGCAAAGATTAATGGGAGTGAGGGGCGGGGGGCAAAGCAAGAGGTAACCCGGAAAATCAAACAAGAAGAAAGCTCTCCAAGAAGACATGACATGAAACCGGTTGGGCATAACTGGGTTTTCCCAGTATAGGGATGGAGAACTTTGTCTCTGATACCTGGTTTTTCTTCTTAATTAACCCCCTTCTCTTTCCACATTCAATTTATGAGCAAATCCCACAACTTTAAAACATTCATAATCCAACAACTTTTCACCACCCCCATTGCTACCATCCTAGACCAAAAATACAATCTCTTGAGGCCAGATCTAGAGTACAGCAGGTAAGGCATTTGCCTTGCATGTGGCCAACCCAGGTTTGATCTCCATCATTATGACATATGGTCCCTAAGCACTGCCAAAGTGATCCCTAAGCACAGAGCACAGAACCATATATTTGAAAGTGTATGTCAGTATGTTCAGTTCTGTTCCATAGGTCTATAGGTCTGAGACTAGTCAGTTCTAATATATAGTAAGAGTTCAGTTGACAAAGCAAACACAGTAAAAAAATTAACATTTAGAAAATCTCCATGAAGCATATATGGAAATTATAATCTAGGTATCCTTCCAATCTTTCTGTAAACTGAAATTACATAAAAATTGAATAAAAAGATACATCATTGTTTTCTTCGAAAGAGAGAGGTCTTGCTTTTATGACATTCTCCTTTGGCCTGGCCCCAGATGTCTTCTTATCTGAGGGTCAGTGCTCTTTGCTGGAGAGAGGCAGGATGAGGATATTAGAGCCTGTGAACTGGGTATGCGGGGGGGGGGGAGATGTTTTTGCTGTTGTCCAGGTGAGAGTATCTTTTGTTTGTTTAGAGGTTGTTTATGACCACACCTGCAGTGCCCAGGCCTTCCCCAACTCTTTCTAGTAAAAAGGTCTTATGATTTTTATGGCAGTTTATGAGACTCCCTGCTTTTTTTTCCTTCTATTTCAGTGTGGGACACACATGTACTGCATTTCCCCTCTGTGCTACTGAGTATGTGGCATGTACTGCACATTCCCTCATGGAAGGGTAGTACATGGATGGCAGCCAGGCCTCCCACATGTAAAGCGTGTGCTGTAATCCCATGCACTATCTCCCCAATCTTTTCTTCCTCAACCGAGGGTTGAGGGCACTTCCTTCTTATATCCTTAAGTCTGATTTTGCACTCCAGTGAAGTCCACTGATTTGATGTTAAGATCGGATCTTAGCATGAAGTTTTCTTTTATCCTTGTCCTGTCCCAGTTTAATGTGGCAAAGAGGGACCATGTCATTTGGTTTGGGGCCAAGGAACAATCCTGTTTACATTTGTCTTGGATTATACAACCCCAGAGGCAAAGACCGAGCTGGCCTTGTTTGCATTGAGCAGTGCCATGTTGTTCTCTTGCACTCTATAAATAATAAGTAAAAATAACAATGCAGTTTTTATGTTAAAATATATTGAATGGTCATAAGCTTTCCTATAATTCCTAGGGAAGGATGAATTTGTTCTAGCAAAATTGGTAAACAAAATGAGTTCAGCCTTTTAAAATCTGTGTTTTCTCTCCCTCTTTTGTTGGAAATTTGCGTCCACACATCATACTGTTCATAACATTCACTTTCTATCTCTAGAGACACAAGTCACATATTGTTTTGGAGTAGTCATCAACCTCAGGGGTTTCTGACAAACCCCTCCTGGCCTCTTATCTACACCAACAAACCACCCACATTATAGCTTATTTAATCATTTCCTCAAAAGGAGTTCCATAAGGTGAGCCCAAGCAAAAACTATACTTTCAAAGTTGGAAAATAGAGATACTATTGAAGTATGCTCAGATTTTTTTGATAAATTGATACAGATGCACTTATGGCAAACAAGTGCAATAACAGTAGTGCTTATAGTCCTATAACAGTACTTTTTGTTTGTATGCTACTGTACACTATTATAGTTTTAATGCTTCTGCAGTTAGTGTTGCTTTGCTTTCCTGTGGTGTAAAAGGGAAGACTGAGCTAAAAACCAGACTCATGTCTGATTCTTGCTTTCTTTCCTTCTACTTTTGGTCTATAGCTTCTAAATTAATAGTAGAATGTCAAAGGTATCTGCAAAAGATAGACAAAGAAGTACACCAAGTGTATCTTTAGCTTTAAACTATACTGTGGAGAGTTTGGCCAGCCCTATTCTTTTTTATATTTTTTTAAATTAAAAAAATTTATTTATCTATTTTTTAAAAAAAATTTTTATTATACGACTGTGAGATATACAATTACAAAGATGTTCATGTTCGGTTTTCGGTCATACACTGTTCCAGCACCCATGCCCCCATCAGTGCCCATTTCCCACCAAAATAACCCCAATTCCTCCCCCTTCCCCTAGCCTATCTCTATGGCAGGTTCTTTATCTCTTCTCTCTATCTCTGTCTCTATCTCTGCCTCTCTTCCTCTCTCTCTTCTCTCTCTCTTCTCCTTACACATGGTGCACTGCACTATATAGGTTTAGAGGTTATCCAGTGTATCTTTTGCCTATATTCAATTCTCAGTTCTAGGCTGGTTTTATCATTTTTGACAATTATTAGCACACTGTTCCCTTCTCTGTCTTACCTAACCCCTGACTCCCACACACTTGTGGTTGATTTCACCTTTGACAAGACCTCCTGATTCATGTTTTGTCTGACCTTGGATTTTATTATCATAATATATATGTATACATACATACATATATACAAACATGTATATATACATATATATACATATATGTGTGTATATATATACATACATATGCCATGCAAATAAATGCAGTCATTCTATATCTGTCTTTTTCATTCTGGCTAATTTCACTCAACATGATCATCACCAAGTCTGTCCACTTATAGGCAAATTTCATAGCTTCATTTTTTTTCATTTTTCCTAACAGCTGCATAATATTCCATTGTGTAGATGTACCAAAAGTTTCTTTATCCAGTCATCAGTTCTTATTGACCAGCGCTATTCTCTAGTTACTTCCTGTAGACCAAAAGGAAATGATGACCAGCTCTGCCAACATGTCTGTGTCATGTTATTAATTTTATCTCTGTGCACACGGATATGTGCTTCATTCATTTCAGGTAGTTGACTTTGAACTGCTACTATCCTGGGTTAGATCCTGATAGACACTGTATCTCTCTGCTTGGCAGTGGGTTCCAGGCGGGCAGTCAGCAGTGTGTGGGACTAACATGCTCTCGCATCCAGTGACCTTACAGAAACTGATGCAGACCATCTGATTGCTTCTCTGTCCCAGTATGCCTGATTTTTCTCCCCACTGAGGATTGACATAAGCCATTAATAATTTAAAACATGCTAACTCTGGCATATACCACCAGTGGCTCATACTTGGATATAGCTTAATTAACACAAATTTAATTAACACAACTGATATCATGTTGATGATTTTCTTGCTAATTTTGTACCTATTGAAATGATACGGATGCACTGGAAAATGAAATCCTCCTTTTGGACATTTCATTCTCTCTTAATTCCCCTTGCCTTTTCTTTATTGCTAATTTTTATTCTTTGAGTATATCCTATACATGTCTTTGTACCTACTGTCAATCTAAATGGTTGAGTCCAAACCTTAAAGTAATTTGACTTTGAGTCCCAGGGTGTAGCTCAGGGTTCTGAGCACATGATGTGTTTGGGTGCTGGAGAGAGAGACCAGGGGCTAAGACACATATCTTGCATACTGCAATCCTGGTTCAATCCCCAGCATCACATGCTTTCCCAAGCATTACCTGGTGAGAAGCTTCTGAGCACCTCTGAGTGTGGCCCTGAGGTCACTGAACACTGCCAGGATAACCCATGCATCCCAAGTATCATATGACCAGAAGATTACCCATCTTTGGCCCTAGCTTAAGCCACCGGAGTATCAGTGGGAAGAGCCTGGGTCTCCAGAGGAGCAGTGCATCATCACTGACTCCTAGCACTGGCCAAACAGATGGTTGGCCAGGTACCCATGATTATCTTTGGTATCCCTTCCCCAAAGAGTCAGACTGCAAGTTATGCAGGTGATCATTTAACCCCAAACCTTCCTGAGTAGTGTGCTCATTTTTTAATATTCACACCATGGTGACAAGAATTGAAATACAATCTCATGGTATGAGAACTGTTGACCTTAACTAAAGTTGTTATCTTTCGTTCTATTTCCACCCTTCCTCAGTTCAGTTTCTTATGCACATGTGTCATGTGTCATTATTTTTCTTCATATAGGTACTTTCTGTGCACCTTAATGATATCTTTTTTTTACATTTGTACTTACCATTCCCAACAGTAATGAAATATGGGGTTTTTTTTTCAGTTTTCTCCCTGAAGTTTTTTGTAGTAGCTCCCAGCTACATACAGTTTTACTTTCATTTTTATTTGGTGTTTTGGGTGATACCTGGTGATGCTCAGGGGTTACTCCTGACTCTGCCCTCAGGAATTACTCTTGTTGTTGACTGTGGAACCATAGGGGTGCCAGGGATGAAACCCGGGTCCTCTGCATGCAAGGCAAATGCCCTACCTACTGAACTATCACCTTGGTACTAGCTTAAATAAAAATGGGAGAAGGGACTCTTCACTTCTTTTCCTAGATGTTAGGAGAAAACACCTCTGTGCATCACAAGGAGTGCTGAGTCCAGAGAATGTTATGTCCTCTGTGGGCCTCCAGCTGGCCACAGAACAGGACTGCTTGTTGCTTAAAGCTGCCAGACTGTTTAGTTCTGATCCACATGCAGCTGATTTCTCTGTGAGTATTTGTCTCCCAGGAGCTTGACTAGTGGCCTAGCTCATGTTTGTCTAGGCTGTGTGCCTTTGCAAGACACACAACACATTCACTTCAGAAGGACTTTGCTCCACTAATCATCAGCACTAGAGCTGTGCATTGTCAAATGGCTGTGAGGGGCAGTGATTATCAGAAATTACACACAGAACTAACTTGTATTCATGCACTACTGTTCCTATGAACAAATACTTTTTGTTTTCTTCTATTTTTTTTTAAATGAGCAGAACAGAACAAGGTGATTTATGAGATATGACATATTTATATTTCCCTGCTTCTAATTTTCTTTGTGATTTATTTTGTTTCCAGACTGGTATTTTTGTTGTTGCTTGGTGTGCAAAAGAAAAAGATGGCTGGGGAAATATTATGCATTGGTGGCCTGCAGTAATATTCTTTCTACTGGGGTTATCAGGGATTTAAAAATAAAATCCAACTATAAGCTTTATATGAGGTAGAAACCTGGAGGCTGAGCAGGGAAGTTCATCAATAAGAGTAACTATAACAATTCTTTACAATCTTGAAGAGGTTTATATTTAATGCATTTTATACACATGATTTCATTCCAGTCTCTCATTAACCTTGTTAAGATTTTCCAAATTTTAACTAAGTGAAATGGAAAATGGAAACTAAGTGACTCGATTTACATTTTAGGCTTCAATATAGGTTTCTCTGTATTGTCTTGAAGTACAGTGTACTTTAGTCACGATATCCCTAAGAAACAGAATCTCAAATGCATATTGATACATTTCATTTGTCAAATGGGATATATTACTCAAAATGCATGAACATATGAGTAATATACCTTTCCTTAAAAATTCCCAATTTTAATTTTTAACTACTGTGCAGCTTTTGTGAAAAGTTGAAAAACTGACCACCAAATATAATGCAAAAAAAAGTATTTTTTAAGGGTCCTCTGTATCAGTTTCCAGAAAATTGGTACTGTAGATCGTCTTCTGAGGAGTGGAAAGCAGAATCTTGGTAGAGATAGGCAGTTGCCTTTTATCCTTTAGGATATAAGGTGGTAACATTAAAAGCAGGAGGAAAGGGAAACAAAGGGAGGATTTCTTTAAATTCCAATTGAAATTAAAATCATTGTGAAAGAGAACTAACTAACCTGGAGGGTCATGGTTTTTGCTGTTGCTTAAACTACGTGATCTTTAAACAGTTTACAGGTTCTTGTTAACAGATGGATAGAGTAAATGGAAATCCTTATAGTTTCATCTTATTATTTATTTTTGCTTTTTTGGGGGGGGTCACACCCAGACATACTCAGGGGTTACTCTGCCTCTGCACTCAGGAATTACTCCTAGTGGTGCTTGGAGTATCATAGAAGATGCCAGGGACCAAACCCAGGTCAGCCACCTGCAAGGTAAATGCCCTACCCGCTGTACTATTGCTCCAGCCCTATAGCTTCATCTTATAGCCAGTGCATAAAAAATTTTAGAACTGTCTGCCACCCAAATTGACAGTTGGGTGATATTCTAGATATAGGGTTTAGAGAAAGAGAGAAAACAATTTCATCTAATGCATTTTATAAATGTCTCTTTCCAATAGAAATTATCCTTTGTCTTGTACCATCAGACTAGAAAAATCATTGTCAGTGACAATGAAGTGACCAGTGGACATGATCTTCATATAAGTTGGGTCTATCTGAATATAAAAATTTCTATTCTGGGCATTCGCAGGTGGAATTCTAGACTTAGTTGTAGAATGACCAAATAAATGTTCTAGAATTGCTTATATTCAAACGAGAGATATCTGACATGAACTTTTTTTATTGAATACTTACATCCTTACACAATATTTCTCTCAACACTATGAGCAGAAGTTTTGCTCCAAGCAAAAGTAAAGAACACTTCAGTTCTACACATCTGTAGAAGGAAGTGAACATTCTAAGATTCTCAGTGACAAATTTAAACAGGAAGGAAATTTTTTATGCACTGGGTATAAGATGAAGCTATAGGGCTGGAGCAATAGTACAGCGGTAGGGCATTTACCTTGCAGGTGGCTGACCTGGGTTCGGTCCCTGGCATCTTCTATGATACTCCAAGCACCACTAGGAGTAATTCCTGAGTGCAGAGGCAGAGTAACCCCTGAGTATGTCTGGGGATTAAACCTGGAAATAAATATCACTTATTTGTGTGTGTGTGTGTGTGTGTGTGTGTGTGTGTGTGTGTGATTGAACCAAGGACTTCATACATACAAGGCAGATATTCTACTACTGAACCATTGCTAGGCTCCCCACTCCAAATATTACAGATTTTTTGCATGGTTCCCTTTTATTATAGGAAATATTATAAACCAGTTTTAGTAAGTAGTACAAATATTACATATGTTTCAAGAATGGATGGTAAAGGGAATCCTGCTATAAGACTGTTCCATCATCAACAGAATGCACATATCTTCTCTGTGTATATTCTTGTTGATGAGAAATACCTTCTTCTGCCTCAAAATAAATCAGGTCATTGAAGGAGTGATGGATGGTGCGCTAAAGTTTAAATGTTTTAGGAGGACCTAGCTTATTAACACTTTAAAACAAGTGAGCATAATATCATTAATTTTGATTAATTCATTTGCTCTTAATATAGCTTTTAATTTATAATTCTATGTGAATTACAATGTAATTTGGCATTAATTATACTAAATTGACTATAAGTCAGCCAATCACAATGGGAAATTACTCACAGCTGAAAGTAAAACTAAAACCCTCCATCCAGAAAGGACGACACTGACTTAAGAGGAAAATATGCTTTACATTCTTCTCTTTGACTGTGAGAATGACACTGAACCTTCTGAGAACTCCTAAGTGATTTCCTATCCTGCTCACTGTGGGGACTATATATTCTTCGGAGTAAAACCTAATATGAAGGGTAAATAATAAACAAGGAGGCCAATTTATCAGATTTTCCAGGTACCCTGAAGAATCACTTGTATTCTTCTCTTGTGTATGATTTGAGAGGCTGTCTAGTGCTTTAGATTTCTACAACTCTTGGAGTTGTATTCTAGGAGTTAGAATAGGCACTTAGCTAAGTTGATCTGAATTTTTGTCCTTACACTCCTGAGCCAGTGGGAAATCCTTTTTTAAACCTCATGTGCTGTCAGTATCCTGAAGTCACTCCTGTTTCACTGAAGTACAAATTACCTTCCAGTCAGAAGAAAGTCATGCCTTGAAGGCCCATATCATACTTGGAGGAAAACTAATTGCTGAGGACATGAAGGAGCAAGTGCCATTGGTGAAGTTTGCTGAAGATTCCTGTGCCACACAAGAACAAGTGACCGGAGAAGAATAAGGGCACCTGAGAAAGAAGTGGATGATAGGAACAAATGAGGGTTTGATCTTTCGATTATTGGCACCTTATAAACAAACAAAAAGAAAACTTTGTAATGGTGCAAAAAGTCAGAGGACAGATGCAGCCGTATCCTGATTGACATCTGCTTAAGTGGGAGTTTCGTACATATGAGTAAACTGCTGGGGAGTAATGAATGCATAAGATAAAGTCTAGTTATGCGTGAACACTACTTTTGCTTAGATATTACATGAAAAATTCAGAACTTTAAAAAATTACTCTTTTTTAAATACTACTTTGTTAAGATAGGCCCCCTTCCTTACTATTCCACACACCATCTTAGAAATCAAATGCCCACATTTTTACAAATTTGGAGCAGATAACTTAAAAAATATCTGAACGCTGAGATAGCAGCTATTCCATGTCCTCCTTCTTACACACAAGCATGTGGACTTCATAGCAACTGCATATTTGCAGGTAGACACACATGCACTGATTAGATACATACTCATCTTTATAGCTAAGAAACTTGTGTGGCAGTTCTGATCAGAATCATAATAGCCTCATTATTGCCTAGCTGATCTCAAGATTAAAGAAGAAAATAGAAGCATGAATCTTTTTGCTACTCCCAGTGTATATTCCTTTCATCACAATTTTTTGTGTGTGTGCCAACCTGGAGATGACCAGGGGTTACTCCTGGCTCTGCACTCTGGAATCTCTCCTGGAGGTGCTTGTGGGACCATATGGAATGCTGGGCATCAAACCCAGTTGGCCATGTGCAAGGGAAACGCCTTACCCGCTCTATCACTCTGGCTCCCATCACTAAGTTTTTTTTTTTTTTTTTTTTTTGCTTTTGGGTCACACCCGGCAATGCTCAGGGTTTCTCCTGGCTCTGCACTCAGGAATCACTCCTGGAGGTGCTCAGGGGACCATATGGGATGCCGATGATCAAACCCAAGCCGGCACAGGCCGCGTACAAGGCAAACACCCTACCCGCTGGGCTATTGCTCCGCCCCCTCCATCACTAAGTTTTTTTAAAAATATAATCAACTTTATAGTTTTTCAGCAATAGCTACTTAATGAATAGAACTTCATATTATATCAATTTTCTCCAAACACCCTTTCCCAAATTTATCCTGACCAATGACAGCATTTTTTATTCTTTGTCCCTAAATATTCTTTTTGATGCCAATATAGACTTGGGGAGTTCCAGTCTCTTTCCGTCTCTTGTGCTCCTCACTAAAAATAGCCCCTGTCCAGCCCAGGCCCGTTGATAGATGAGGTCTACCGAGCTTTAGCTGTGGTCTATGAAAACAGTAAGGATTTGGGGCAGAGAAAGTGAGACTGCAGTAAACAGAGCAGTGGGGTTAAGAGAAAACATTTACAGGATATTTCTTCCCTCCGCTTATCTCCTCATCATTAGAATGCCAGCAGAATCAATGGGCCTGTTAATCAAACAGCACTGATAGGTTAGGTCATTGGAAGCCTTTTTAGTCATTTTGTACTTTTCAAGAGTGAATTTGTTAGAATTATGCTGAATACCCACTTAAAGCCTCAGCTGATAACCCTACCTGTGTTTTATAACTCTGCACTGTCAGAACTCATAATAAGTCAAACATTCTTTCAGTGGTGCTCATAAGGGGAGGAAAAAACCCCCCACAAATTTAAGAGTAATTTCAGATTGTAAATGAAAAGGAGAGGCACGACTGTTCATTTGCACCAATCATGCCTTCCTTTCATCTGCTCTGATTAGGCCTGGTGGCGGTTTCATCAGACCCCTCCATCACCGAGCTGTCACTCCAGCCGTCTGTTGATTGAAAACAATCAAGGCTCTGATGGCACAATTATTCTGACCCTTTAACTAGAGGCTGCTGTGATAATGAAAGGTTGATTATGATAGTTTGTGCCTCTTTCAGTTTGCCAAGAAGGTTAATTTGGGCATCAGACGGATGTTTAATGGGCGCTTGCTGGCTACACTGAGGTAAATGAGAACGTGCAGTCTTGGATATTGCACGGATATAGTTTGGCTGTCAATCATTGTCATTTGGAGTTTGTGCCTCACACTCTGGAAATCACATTTTATTTTTTCCTTGGGATTTAATTTATTCTGTGCCCTGAGGAAGTTCTTTCACTCGGTGACCTTCACAGCAGCTTTCTCTGCCTTTTTTTTTTTTTTTTTGCTTTTTCAAATGGAGCTCAAAGGCACAACACATCTAGAAGAGCATTTTTCTTTCATTTTCACTTAAAAATGGAAACTTGAAAAATCCATCCTTATCACTGCCTTCCAATAGAGCGAATGTTTCTACTTGATTGTGCAGTGGGGAAGTATATATAAATGGCAGGGATCCTTTGGCCAGTTTGCTAGTGTAGCAGCTACCATAGTTCTCCCACCATTTCTTATGCTATCCAGCTAACAGAGTAAATTCAAAATGGGCCACATAGGTGGGATGGAAAGTTTTATTATCCTTCTATTTCTCCTCACTAGCACATCTCACATTAGTTTACCGAATTCCTGTTTCTAAGTGCAGCATCTTTCTCCTTTTCCTTCACTGGGAAGCAAGGGGTAGAGATGGAGACAGGGAGACAGACACTTTTCTGTACAAGTAAGGGAGGCTATTAAAAGTTGCCAATTTTAGTATGTGAAAATCCAGCACCAGTTTTCTTGCAATTTAAGCACTGGTTTAAAAAATATGCAACTACACTCTAGTGTTTACAACATGTAGTTCATTCTGATCTTTTTTTATGTGTGTCTTTTAATAAGAAAAATAGGCAAAGAAAGCATAAAGGCAGGCCTTTATTTGTCTTCAAGCTGTCTCATATATTAGGCACCTGAAAGCTAGAATCACCATTCAGCTTTTCATTTATATTGTCTCTCCTTAGGTTTTTGTCTCCCAATGAACACTCAGTAGCATATTTCTTCCTAGCCTTAGAGGTTTTTTTCTTACATGTCAATTATAAAACAATTAAATCTATAGATAGCAAGGAGACAGCATCATAATGATTATAATTTTTTCAAAGGTCCTATTTCAGATTATTTATTTATTGCCTTTAACAGATGCTGTTCATTTTGAATAGTAAAGAAGTCATTAAGCCATTATTCATTCTCACCTGAAGAGTCTCCAAAACTGAATTTAGTCATTGAATCCAGTTGCTGTTTTAACACAAATCTTACTTAAGTGACAGGATTGTTTAAAATGTTTATTTAAAAGCAAGAATAGGATTATATGAATCACTCTACCCATCCCTCACCAGACTCTTCATCACACTAAGCCACACATGATTAATGCTTATTTTTGTTTAGTTTCCTTGCCAGCATAGATAAAATAGGGATGCTTAGTACAAATTATTGATTAGTTATGTCTTGTTTTGTTTGAGAATTGAGGAGTAAGTAATTAAGAGAGAAACGTGTCAGTCTAATCAATCAGAGGACTCGGGGTACTTAGAAGAAAAGTAGTGTGAGGTTTAATTTTAATACTAACGTTTAGTATCTGCACACCAAGAGATTTGATTTTATAGCATCACTTTTGCAAATTAATATGATTCAACTAATATCTTCTTGAAAATAATGTAATTCACCAATTGAAATTATTTTTTAAATCTAAGACTGACTGACTTTCTTCCCTCAATCTCATATACTTTTACATCTAATTGTGAAAATCAGTATAATGAACTTGACATAGGTCCGCATAAGAACTCATACTGGCCCCACTGTCATCCGTGTTGACTTGTTTCTCTGGAGGTCTCCACAGTGTCCCTGCTACCTTACACTTCATCCAAGGCCTGCTCTGGCATTTCTTCTGCTCCCAGAGCTGAGCCCTGTCACAGGGCCCAGTTTCTCTTTTCCTTCAGCCCTTCAGCCCTGTTTTCAAATTTCTCCTAACTCTTCATGCTGGGTGTTCTTTCAGCCTTCTGATGAACCTTGCAGATCTGTGGTTTCTCCAGATTGCAGTTCTTAATTCCCACTTTCATTCAACAAGCATGATTTCCTCCTTGGTTCCAGATACTGGGCCAAAACAGGATCCTGTTATCTTTCGCTCATTTCTTTATTCATCACAGTCCATCTGAAGTCTTCTGAGATTACCAAACTACTACTTTGTATGCACTGGACTCAGATATCTTCCTTACATGGTTGTTGTAAATGGGCTTTTGAAGTCCACGCCTCCCTGCAATGTATGATATTGTGCAACTATTGTCTTCTTTTTGTTTTTTTCCCCTCCTTGGAGTGGGGTGCAAAACTGGAAGTATTCAGGGTCTACATCTGGCTCTATGCTCAAGAAGTTATTCTTTTTTAAAATTTTTTATTTTTACAATTACAAAGATATACAATTAAAAAGTTCATATTTGGGTTTTGGTCATACAGTGTTCCAGCACCCATCTCGCCACCAGTGCCCATCAAGAAGTGATTCTTGGACCTGCTGTAGTATCAAGGGTTGAACCAGTGTCAGCCATATGAAAGACAAACACCTTAACTCCTTTGCTATCTCTCAGGTCCACAGATAAAGTCTTTTTTTCTGGCAGTGCTCAGAACTTACTCCTGCCTTTGTGCTCAGGGATTACTCTAGGTGAAGTTCAGAGGATCATTATGTGGTGCCATGGATCAAATCTGGGTCAGCTGCATGTAAGGCAAACATCCTACCCTTTGTACTATAGTTCTGGTCCCTCCTAGTGACTTCTTTGGAAAAAAACATTACATGTGTCCTGTACTCATGGCCATTGAAGATGAAAATACAGAGTCATTGTCCTCAGTGATATGCGTTCTGATGAAAATGAGCTAGAGAATACAGTGTGAAAAAGTGTTAATAATTGACTAGGTAGGCTGAAATACAGCTAGTGAAGGTGGTTAATGGATTGCACAACAGTTATGGCTATTCTCTTCTATTCAAGGAAAATATGAGCCCTGCTTTTCCATAGCCAGCACTCTACCTCCATCCCCTTCATGTGTTTGTTAGTGGATTTCCACTTCAATCACTGTGCTCTATTTGTAGATTAATGCTTAAAGTGACCTTTGAGAATTCTTTTTTTTTTGTTTGGCGATTGGCAACTTTAATGTCATAAGTGCAAACGAAGTACTTCCTGGACATCTAAATTCATCATTGCATCCTTCTTTAGAGGGATTTGACTATCTGTATCAGTGGCCTGGAGGCAGCTTCTTGAGTCTGTAAGGTCATTTTGGTCATTAAAGGTTTCATTTTAGATGGGGAGAGAGTGTGCCAGTAGAAACTGCTATCACTTCATCGTTATTGAATCAGTTAATAAAGAAATATTCAAAGGCTTGATGCTCTCAGGATGCTCCAGGGCATGTTTACAAATTAAACCACTTGGAAAAAAACATACAATTTATAAATGTAATAGCAATATTTAACACATCCATAAGGGGCTGGAAATACAGTATAGTGAGCAGGGCTCTCTTGCCTTGCTTGCGGCTGACTCGGTCTTGATCCCCAGCACCCTGTATATCTCCCAAGCCCTCTAGGATGGCTTCCTAAACTCAGAGTCAGGTGTAAGTCCTGGGCATTATGTTTGGCCTGGAAAACAATCAAAGAAACAAAAGATATCTCTGAGGTAAAGCTGAAAGTCTGTATGCAATAAACAGAAGTTTCTAAATTTGTAGTGTTTTTCTTCTCCTAACTTCATTGTCCAGGAGTATGTCTTACAGGGATACATGAACATACTCAAAGTCAAGTGTAAGCCTGTGTCTTAGAACTTCAAAGTAAATCACAAATAAAAGTGTGTAAGGCTTATAATAGTCTTTCTTAGATAGTAAATCATTTGCTCATTATCGACATTTAGTCAGAAAATGAGAAATGGATGAATAAAAAATTCAAAAGAAAATATTCACACTTATACTGTTTTCCCAGTGAATAACAAAATAAGAAAGTAATCAAGTCAAGTCTTGCAGAGCGGCTCGGGAGGCGGGAGCCTGGCTCGCGCCGGGCCTCAGCTGACTATGGAACCCCGAGGAGGGCAGATGGGCTTTGGGAGTGGGCCCGCGCCTCCGGGGGGGTCCCAGAAGCAGCCGGATGGGACCTCGTCCCACCACACTAGCCACCATTTTCGTTGTCCAGACGGCTGGGAAAATGTCCCACGACCAGAGGACCAGCAAAGCCGGTTCGGAGCCCAGGTAGGCGGCTCCAAGAGGCGGGAAGCACTGGGAAGTCGTCAGACGGAGGCGTGGTTACCCCTACCCCCTCCATCGTGACTAGCCCGGTTTCCCCGCCCAGGAAGCCGCTGACGGCCCGGCATCCAGAGTCTTGCAGACGGCTCGGGAGGCGGGAGCCTGGCTCGCGCCGGGCCTCAGCTGACTATGGAACCCCGAGGAGGGCAGATGGGGCTTTGGGAGTGGGCCGTCGCCTCCGGGGGTCCCAGAAGCAGCCGGATGGGACTCGTCCACCACACTAGCCACCATTTTCGTTGTCCAGACGCTGGGAAAATGTCCCACGACCAGAGGACCAGCAAAGCCAGTTCGAGCCCAGGTTGCGCGGGCCGCCTGCGACGCGCATGGGCCACTAGGGTGGTGAAACAATGATGTTTTTTGGTACACTGCATTCCGTGAACAGCAGGAGGGTTTGCTGAGAGGGAGATATACAGAGGAAGGAGATGACATATAGAGCCCGCCGGGTGGTTGGGATTCGGGAGGGGGAGGGAGACAGGACGTTGGTGATGGGAGATGGGTTCGGGTGGAGGGTGCATCTTGGAACCCTGTGGAGCCAGGACCCCACATGAGCATCCTTCAATTAAAAAAAAAAGGAGAAAAGGTGGAATAAATAAATAAATATCTGCAGGGCTAGCCACAATGTGTAAAAGAAGAGGGAGAGAGATGCAGAGATAGAGAGAGAAAGAGAGGAAGCAGGGCTACCTGCTATTAAGGCAGCCTGGGGGGGTGAGTGGGAGGGGGTGGAGTACATTGGTGGTGGAAATGGGGTACTGGTGGAGGGATGGGTGCTGGAATACTGTATTACCAAGAACCAATTGCACCTTTGTAATTGTATGTCTCACGGTGGTATAATAAAAAAAAAAAAAAAAAGAAAGTAATCAAGTCAGACAATCATTATTTTACTTCTTTTTTTCTGTTTTTGGTCAGGGGTGGGTCTCTTACAAGCTGGGCTTGAGATTGGCTTTCTCTCTTGGATGAAGCTCTGTTGAGCTGGCTCTGATGAGCTCTGATGAAAAATGCTTCCAGTACGGTGTGGGGGTTCCTCTGGATTCTTCCGAGGCTCTATTGGGATGGCGGGCTCAGGCTGGAAATCGCTCACTCTCTCCGACCCCTCGTGGTCAGTGGAGCACAGGGACTGCAACGGGGAGAGGTTGTAGCAGCTCTGCTCCGTGTATCTGTGTCTCTAGTTTAAGCATACCTGGGTTTGAAATAGGTTTCTCTGTAGAGTGGTTCTCTGACAATCTGGGCTTGAGATTGGCTTTCTCTCTTGGGTGGAGCTCTGACAAGCTGTGGAGTAAGGATGATGAAAATGCTGCCAGCACAGTGTGGGGGTTCCTCTGGATTCTTCCAAGGCTCTATTGGGATGGCAGGTCTGGGCTGGAAATGGCTCTCTCTCTCCTGGACCCTTGTGGTCAGTGGAGCACAGGGAGTGCAACGGGGGAGAGCTTGTAGCAGCTCTACCCTGTGTATCTTTGACACCACCGAATGGTCCTTAAGTCATATTGAACGCTGTTCTCTGAAAATTATGCTCAGACATCAGTTTTATCTGATATTGATTATCATGTTCCACATTACCAAAGTACCTGAGACTGAGTAGACACACAGAGCTTCCTAGAATGCATCACAACCAAGTGAAGCAATTCAGTACCTGAGACAAACTTTCCTACTTCCACTTGCAGGATGGGGTCCTGCAGATGCACTTCTATGAGCAGATCCTCAGCATGGCCTCCATCTCCCATTTTCACAGGTGGGGGTTAAAGACTCTTATGTAGCCCATAAAGCTACACACAATGATTTTATCTTGCCCACTTCCAGTATTGTCCACATCGGCCAAACACAGACAGTCTTAATCAGATTCTTCTTCTCTCCCAGAATAGTAGACCACCCACTAATCATGGGCTTTAAATAAGGACATTTTTGTTCACTCTAGCTTCCCCTTTTCTTTGACTCTTTCCGTGGATTTCCCTCGAAGAACACCTGTGGGGGCCCCCCAGGGAGCAAGAAGGCAGGATGCGGAGAAAGAGCCCCCTGATCAAGACCAGAGCAGGAGGAAGAAAGCAGCCCAGCTACACAGTGCGATCCTGCACTCAAGCCCCAGTTCCAGGCAGTGGGAGTCCCAGTCCAGGGCAATGGGGGTCTCTCTCACTCAGGTAGCACTACTAGTTGCTCGTGAGCTGGGGCGATCTCCCTGAGGGGTGCCCCTGCATGGCTTCCCAGTCAGCCCTGGACACAAGCAGGGGAAGCATTAGTCCCTCGGGTGGGACAGAACCAGACAAGTGTGACTACGTTAAATTCTACAGCTCACAAAGGAGGCGGTGAGCTGGGATGCAGCAGAGGGAACAGAAGCGGCAGAAAGGTAGGTCTGCAGCTGAATCTCAACAAAACAATGTTCATGAAAAACGAACTAGTTCCAGAGGCCCCATTCACTCTCAATGGAACAAACATCTCTGAATGCAGCAGATATGTGTACCTAGGTCGAGAACTCAACATGACGAACCACATAGCACCTGAGCTGCGCAGCAGGAAGAGAGTGGCATGGAATGCATTCAAGAGCATCGAAGAAATAGCTAAAAGGACAAAGCTCTGGGTACGCCACTTTGACTCCACCGTTCTCCCTGCATTAACATATGCCTCAGAGACCTGGGCCCTACGAAAGCAGGATGAGAACGTGGGTCTCCCAAAGAGGAATTGAAAGAGCTATGCTTGGAATATCATGCCTCAGTCAAATGAGATAAGGAAGATGGAGTGCCAACCTCCATGGATGATCCAGAGTCAGGGACGCTGTCTCCTTTGCCAAGGTGTTGAAAAATCAGATTGTGGGGGCGGAGTGATAGCACAGTGGGTAGGGCATTTGCCCTTTGCAAGCAGCCGACCCGGGTTCAATCCCCGGCATCCCATATGGTCCCCTGAGCACTGCCGGGAGTAATTTCTGAGCGAAGAGCCAGGAGTAACTCCTGAGCATTGCCAGGTGTGACCCAAAAAAGCAAAAAAACAAAGAAAGAAAGAAAAGAAACCAAGCAAGGCAAGCAAGCAAGCAAGCAAACAAGAAAGAAAGAAAAGAAAGAAAGAAAGAAAGAAAGAAAGAAAGAAAGAAAGAAAGAAAGAAAGAAAGAAAGAAAGAAAGAAAGAAAGAAAGAAAGAAAGAAAGAAAGAAAGAAAGAAAGAAAGAAAGAAAGAAAGAAAAGAAAGAAAGAAAGAAAGAAAGAAAGAAAGAAAGAATCAGATGCTAGCTAGACATGTGTTGGATGACAGGCTTAGCTAGCTTGGGAGCTTTGCTGTTTTACCCACTCACAGCTTAATCTATTTACATGTTCTTAAACCAAGGTTCATTCTAATGAGATCTCACTTCTATGTAAAAACTGGGCGCCCACCTACAAGATGGTCAGACTTCCTTGTAAAGACCCTGAAGGAACGGTTTGAGGCTCTATATTTCTGAATCAACCAGATGCCATTGGGCTACATTGGCACGTGATAGGGTCCAATGGAAATGTTACTGGCACCCGCTAGAGCAAATCAATGAATAACGGGATTCAAGTGATCAAGTGATGTAAAAACTGATAGAGGGTGTGGCAGTTACAGAAGTCACATTGACTCTGAATAACTTCTGACTTACTATACATCTACTAAGACTTCTATGTATCTAGATTGGGCACATCTCCTCTTTATACTCACTGCATCCAGCGTGGGACAGTTAGAATTTACCAGGAGACTGTCACCCTGGCTACTTTGAGACTATCATTTAAGATTATAGGAAAGATCATACTGGCTTGCTCTCATGCAGGCAAGTATTATTCTTTCAGCATACATAAACAAGATACTCAGTATCATCCTGGAGCAGATAATAAAAAGAACCTTGTGGGTACCATCTAGATTATGAAATCCATGAAGTTAAGATGTATTATTTTATACCAGCCCCCTCTCTCTCTCTCTCCAGTGTTTTACATAAAATATAATGTTTTACATAAAATATAATATCTCAGAAGAAGGGATTAGTCCTTGGTATACTTCTTTGTTTATACCTAAAATAGGGGTGTGGCACCACCCTTCTACACTCTGTTTAGGGTTCTTTGTTGACAGGCCCTTCCTGTCAACAGATAGGATTACTTTTGGTATATATAAGGGGACTGACTTGAGGCATACACCCCTTTTCCTTTCCCTTTTGGGTAGGACTCCTCTCAGTTGAGATCCTCTCTCTTTGGTAGGAGACTTGGTCTCTCTTGTATGGTCTAAGTTCTGATCAGAGCTAGAGTTCTTTCACTATATTGGATTGCTGTGTTAGAGCTTTTGCACTATTAAAAGCCTTTCTTTGGAATTGCGCCAGACTCGTGAGTTCCTGGCAGCCTCAGAGGTAGAAGAGAACTTGTCCTGATACTGTTGGGGACCCCAGTGGCTCCCCCAACAGACATGTAATGTGACTTGGAGATGACTGCAGGACTAGAGCCATTACTGACTGGATCCTACGGGATGTCAACAGATCACGTGGCTGCCCACCTACAAGATGGTCAGACTTCTTCATCAAGACCCTGAATGAATGGTTTGAGACTCTTTGGATTCCTGGAGCAAGCAGATGCCATTGGGCTACACTGGCACATGACAGGGACAAATGGAAACATTGCTGGCGCCTGCTTGAGCACATCGACAGATAATGGGATGTCAAGTGTTCAAGTGATCTGTTTTTGGGTCACATCCAACAGTGTTCAGGACCTTCTCCCTAGCTATGTTCCCAGAGAACCATGTGTGGTGCTCAGGATCAAACTTGGGTCATCCATGTGCAAGTGTCGTGCATGCTGTACTCTGGATCTGGCCCTCTTATTTTACTTTATTTTTAAGTCATAATTTTTATGTGTCTAAACAATGCATTAATTACTTCACCCTAGTAGATAGTTGAATAAACTGTACACATAAACTCAAGAATTTTTAAGGGGAAGCCTAAGTCAAGTAAAACAAGCAAATATAGGGAGTACTGCATGAAAACAATGATCTCTTTTCATTCTTCATTCATTCATTCATTCATTCATTTATTCTTTCATCCTGAACTGATGAAATTTTAAAATATTGCATAACTTAGGATTACTGCCTTAGAATAGAGTTAATTTATGTGAAAATAGGTTTATCATTAGCTACTTTATTATCTGCTACAATCTGCCATGTATGCCAGAGATGACTACAAGAATATGCTACCCGCATGGCAGAGCCTGTCAAGCTACCCGTGTTGTATTTGATATGCCAGATACCAGTAACATTTATAGACCTCATTCCCATGACCTGATGGAATGGTTTGAGGCTCTTTATGTTCCTGGAGCAAGCAGGTTCCCTTGGGCTCTACTTGCATGAGACAGGTCATATGGAGATGTTACTGGTGCCCGCTCGGAGCAAATCGATGATGAACGGGAAGACAGTGATACAGTGATACAATCTGCCATGTTTATATTATCATTTTGTTATTACTTTTAGTGTGTGAAATATTTAATGCTCTATAGCTAGGTTCTTATAACTACAGAAATCTCTCAGTATAAGTATACTCTGAATATCCTTGATTTTCTGTGTATTCAAAAAGATAAGTAGCGCATAACCATCATATGTTTTCTGCATATATCCTAAATGTCATAGTCTACCAAGTATTTCCACATGTTTTCTCACTTATTCCTCTGTAGACTGTCACAAACATAACCCTAACACATATATTGCAAGATGAATCTGAGCCTTAGTAACTTGTTTTTTCCTCTGTGAATGATTAAATGACGTGGCAATAACAGGTTTTTATACATCAAACCATGTCCCCTTTTCATTATGGCACTTTTACCACTACGGACACTTGCCAATTGGTAAAAATAATCATGGTTTCCTTCATAATTTATCATTTGGCTGACTTCATCCTGACTGTGTATCCTTTATGCTTGTAGTCATAGGAAAATAATGCAAAAATACTGTGGCCCTCCTAAGGTCACTGTAGTTCTTTTGCCCGAGGGATAGTTCCGAGCTTTCTTCTATTGACACAACTGATTTTCTCTCATTTCTCAGCACTATTCTAATCATATCAGCTTACTGCATCACTGGTTACATGGAAAGTACCTTTTATATCTAGGACATCATAGATAAATGTAAATACATTAATATTTTACTTAGATGTCATCAGTCTAGCAGGAAGCGATACTCATTCCATTGATGATTAAATAGATGAGTGTTGCCTTTGGGCTCAGCAGGGCAATTTTAGGATGTTATTTCTTCTCTGTTTTTTTTTTGGGGGTCACACCCGGTGATGCTCAGGGTTTACTCCTGGTTCTGCACTCAGGAATTACTTCTGGCGGTGCTCAGGGGACCATATGGGATGCTGGTGATCGAACCTGGTCCCGCATAGGCCGACCGCATGCAAGAAAAATGCCCTACCCGCTGGACTATCGCTCCAGCCCCAGGATGTTATTTCTAATTGTTCACGTACTTTACTCAAGTACAAGAAGACCAAGAATGGGTTCCCTATTTTCCTGCAGCATTGTTTGCATAGGTGATTTATTTGTCAATAGAGCTTTTATGGTCTTGTAGTACATTCTTCTCATCTAAAAATATTGGTAGATAATAGACATTTAAAGACCTGAGGCAAAATTTATGTGACTAGTATACTAAATACTTGCAGTTGTATATAAAATTTTTTACTGGAATTCTAAATAAGTAATACCTTGAGGCAGTTGCCTTACAAATTTAGAATGTGTAAATTTTGAATATTTTTTTATAAGAGATGGCCTCTTTGCCCAGTATGATCTGAGCAAAAGTTTATACATGACCTTTCATATGCTTTTGCACATGTGTTTATTTCTGGTGAGTGCAGACTAATAGGACAAAAAAATTACTGTGTTTTTCTTGAATGGAATTTAGATATTCAAAGTGTTATAGAAATCCTATCTTGGATGCTAGACACAATGATTCATGCCTAAGGGAATTTTGAAGGCTTCTTTCAAATACCACATTTTGGATCCATAGGTGACATGTGTCCTAGAGGTAGAAGGGAGTCTCTCCGTCAATGCACTCACCTGACATACTAGAAGATACATAAATGCTCTACTGCCAGCCACATACTCATACTTCTCTTTGTATTGACTTTTCAAAGATCAGTTTTTTTGTTTTTGTTTTGTTTTTTTGCTTTTTGGGTCACACCCAGTGATGCTCAGGGGTTACTCCTGGCTCTTCGCTCCAGGAACTACTCCTGGCAGTGCTTGGGGACCATATGGGATGCCGGGGATTGAACCCGGTTGGCTGCGTGCAAGCAAATGCCCTACCCACTGTGCTATCGCTCCGGCCCCCTCAAAGATCAGTTTTAATAAGTAATTAATTCTTGCAGACCAAAGGGACATCACCGCATAGTAACCTCACTCTTTTCCCTCTCTTTATTTTCTTTCTTGATACAGAATTTACCTTTACAAAAATCCTCTTGTGTTATAACATTGAGCCAAAGGACAACTAAGGTGTCTATATTTGTCCTCCTAAAAATCAACAGCTTAAATGTGGCAAGCCTCAGGGTAGTTTTCACTGTGGGTGCTCTAGTCTTTTGTGTTTAACCATCTATGAGAAGAAACATCCTTGGGTTTAAGGGCTCTTTTTTTTTTTTTTTGGCATACTACCGTATGGATTTTTTCATGTGTATAGAATGATTACCAGAGAAAAAGTTTTATGCTAAATGTGAAAAGGAGCACTTGTCAATCTACAAATTTTAGAGTTTCAAATGAACACGAAAGATTATGTATTGTTATGATATCTGCTAAGTTGAACATTCCTTTCAAATCTGTCAGTTTTTTTTTCAGACTGTATATAAACTTGGGGTTTCATCAGATCTGATTCTGTTGATGTGTATTTCATGGAGAAAAAATAGCCTCCATGTCTTATATAAGTCTGCAGTCAGCTCTAATGGTTAATGTGCAACCTCCCTTGAAAAATCTGTTTTACAAGCAAATTGTTGACACAATTTTAATTATAGCACTCAAGTGAGCACTGTTATAATTTTTTAATATTCCTCCATGGCAACATTTTCTTTGTTCTGGTAGAGGAAATTCTGATCCTATGTCCCTAGTTTCTGGTGCTTTCAAATTTTATGGGAATGCTGTCTCTTTGAACATAAATTTTTCATTTGATTTCAGAGAAGATAATATGTCTACAAAAGTAGTGTAGTTATAAAGATGAACTTTCCCCCTCTATTCTGTCAATACGTGGTTTAATATGTCACAGTTTGGCCCTTATAGAGTGCACCTAAAAAGAGATGCACCTCTAAGTAGCTTAACATGGTAAATCTCAACACATGCTCACTTATACCAGGAGAGTTTCTACACTTAGCACATAAAGAAGCTCTAATGTTAAAAAGTTATCTTTTGTACAACTCCATACTTATTTTTATTAGAATTGAGGTCATTATACAACAATATATAAAATAGTAAGTATACTCTAGTGTAAAATACAGCAGTCAGTGCAACTTCCCTTTTGACAGCACGTAATAAAAAATGAGAGTGTGCTTGGATGCACTGTTCAGAAAGGGAAAATTCTGTCTATATATTGTCACTTATTCTATTCAAATATGCTTGCATGGCTTTACATTTCCTATTGCCCAAGACTTGCTTAGCACGCTTGACTCTTCGGTAAATATTTAAGAATGTCAGCTGGCTGTTGCTTTGATCTGTCCCTTCCTTTGTCCCTCTCTGAGTTTGCAAGAGTGTAGAATTTATGCTGTGCTTCAGACACTGAAGGCAGACTAGTGGCCTGGTTTATCTCAGTAGGATGACAAGACTGTCAAGATAGAGTGTGCCTTCACAGTGGGGACTCCTGCAAAAGGCAGGATTCAATTTTCCCTTCAGCAAAGTTGACTGCAACTAAGTTTTAAATAGGGGAATAATTATAGCTGCTCCTGGTCAACTGGGCAGAATAAGTCTGTGGGCAAAAATACTAGTTCTTGCTTATTCAGCTCACACTGATAAGTTCTGTGATAAGAATGTTCTTTGCATCAGACTAGAAAGATCGCTCAGGGAGCTGGAGTACATGCTTTGCATGCTGGGGCCTGCTTTTGATCCCTCAGCACAGTATATAATCCTCCAAGTGCATAGGAATTACTCCAGAGCACTGAGCCAGGAATAACCCCTGAGTACCATCAGTTGTGACTCCAAAATCAAACCAAAAGAAAACAAAAAAGACTGTCCTTTTTGGCTAACAAGAGTATTTATATACCCAGACAAGGAAATGCTACTTCTTTTAGATGCTTTCCTAAGGACTTTATCCTTTGTTAGTGTGAGTTAAAAAAAGATTTGCTCATCTGATGAGCTCTTTTTCTTATAAAGGACAAACACATATGCACACATACACATGCATATATATATGTGTTTTTATATATATATACATACATACAGTTCAAAACGGGAAGATCGTGATACATACATACATACATACATATGTATATATAAAGTAATGCATGGAAAAGTACACTGATGTATATTCTTTAGTTGGGGATTACTTTGTGATTCATGTATTTTCCAGAAAACCTTTGAGCATAGAATTTTTATTGTATTGATATTATTTTGGGGTCATATTGTGTAGTACACATACATATGGACATAGACAATGGAAGTATGACTTCAAAAGTCACTTGTTTCAAAGAATTGATATTTGTAGAATTCAGAGCAGTAACTTCTGTGAATGTTGAAGCTTTAGTAAAGGCAGTTGGATCACAATATATTGTGATATAAATAAAGATTTAAAGATTTAAGATGTAACATTTGCTCATATAATCAGTATTTCAGAAATATATGACTAAATCATATGACTTAATTGAACTAGAACAAACTATGTAGAATTGATAATTATGTACTCATGTATAAAATTACATATAACAGTCTATTGCATAACACAATTAATGAGGATATACTGAGAAAACTAAAGTGAAGAAATTACCATTTCCATACATTTTTGAGTCACATGGAGTTTACAAAAAGGACCTAGATTTTAAATATTTATATGCATAAAAAAGCAAAGCAATATTTTATGCCTCTCATGTTATTTTCCCTAGATAGTTTTTTAACTATAAAGTTTTTTTTTATCAATATCCGTCATTATGTTTTTTACATTGAGTACACCTTAAATAAGACTCATTGAAAGATCTTATCTTGAAAGAATTCTTGAAAACCTATCTTGAAAGTATTCTTTTTAAAGTTTCAGAAAAAATTTGAAATGTTAGGGACCGGAATGTTATAGCACAGTCGGTAGGGCATTTTGCCTTACAAGTGGCCAACCCAGGTCTGATCCTTGGCAATCCATATGGTCCCCTGGGCCTTCCAGGAGTGATCCCTCAGCAAAGAGCCAAGAGTAAGTCTGGAGCACTACTGGGTGTAGCCCCCAAAACTAATAAAAGAGGAATTTAATTTTAAAGTTATTTTTTTTTCAATTTAGAAGGTATGAAAGTTATATTTTTCGGGCTGGAGCGATAACACAGCTGGTAGGGTGTTTGCCTTGCACGCAGCCGACGTGGGTTCGATCTCTGGCATCCCATATGGTCCCCCAAGCACTGCCAGAAGTAACTCCTGAGCACAGCCAGGAGGAACCCTTGAGCATTGCCGTGTGTGACTCCAAAAAGCAAAAAAAAAAAAAGAAAGAAAAAGAAAGTTATGTTTTTTCTTGAATGCTTTTTTTTTCTGGGTTGCACTTAAAAATATTTCTGGATGCATTTTTATACAGGAGTATAAAAAATTCCAGTTGGTGTGGAATAACTTTTCTTCCTTACTTTATGGGTCTTTCTCTGTCTCTGTCTTTGTCCCTTTTACTCTCTTTCTCCCTCTTTTCTCTCTCACTGTCATTTTCTAAAATTTTTTAGCTTATTTTTCAGATAAAAAAGAAAAACACATTGTATGATAAAATAATGTCAAGTTTTAAATTCTGACTTTCCCATAATTATTTGTACGTCTTGAGGCTAAGTCTGATAAACATCCCTGGCTTTGATTTCATTTGAAAAGCTTGAACTAGTGACCGCTAATATTTCATTTCATTATGATATCTTATTATCTGAGAATTTATTATGTTCATTGCATTGCCAAGAATCCCAAGAATCTCAAATAAGAGAGTCCAGGAAGATTATGTGAGAATAAAACTGGGGACTTCTATATGAAAATCCTGTGCATTTCTTGCTACTGTGCAGAGTTCTGAGAGTTTATAAGGACTCTATCGGAAAGCCACACAGATGAGATAATAAATAGAAAACTGCAACCTGTGATAGACAGGTAAATATATAAAGAAATTAATTTTGTATGTCATGGTAAAACTAGCCTAATAACAGCTGTACCTGTTAACACAACAAGTATGGGTATGCTACTTGTGATGCACTGTTCTTACCAGGGTTTGGCTGAATAGGAGTTAACTGTTGTAAATACTCCTTTCAGGAAGTAGCAATTATCAGAGTCAAATGAACTGGATTGTATAAGGCAAGTGTCTGAGAGAGCTCTCTTAAAAAATCTCTGAACATAACAATTCCTTGAGTTTGAGGCATTCAAGAAAACTACTGGATTGATGTCATGTTTCCTGAGTACTCATGGTTTTGCTTTCTCTAGAAGAATTATTCACTCCTTTTCTACTCTTACTGGCTTTGTTGCTAAAAAGGAAGATGTTGTCTGTATGCTCCTTTCCCCTCCCGATTAAAATACTCTAGAGTTCAGGGTGACAGGGAATAGAATATACCAGAATAAGTAATATGAAATAAATTTTCAACCTTTCCTGCACTATGCTTTCTCAGTGCACTGTTATTATCTTTAAAACTACTTGTTCCCAGAATGACAATTTTTAAACCAAAGCACACAGATATATTACAAAGCTAGCTGCGGTCTTTGAGTTCCATTAGTAAGTAGAGAATCATTCTTTCTCTACTTCTTGTACTCTTTAAACCATTTAAAGGACTTTGGGAGTTCCTCCATCACCTTAATTCAATATGACGGTGACCAGTGCTGTGCTGAAGTTCATATTGTAAGAGTGATTTGAGATAGCTCATTGTTTGGAATTTTCTTGCCATGTCTTTCATTATTTAGATAAGCAAGAATTAACCATGATTTCAATGGCTTTTCTCTTTTTCATTTTCATAAAAGTAAAAGCAAGGCAATATAATTTTATTTCATTATTATTGCAAAAGCAAAACTGCACTGTTTATATTTCTTGAGGGTCTCAGACTTACTATTGATTTACAGATCCTAAAGGACTAAGATTTCAGAATGTACTGTCAACCATAGTAAGATCTTACCCCAATGCCATATTGTCCTATTCATAATATAAAGTGATACTAACATTAATAAGTAACGTCAGACTTCCTTGTAAAGACCCTGAAGGAACGGTTTGAGGCCCTTCATATTCCTGAATCAACCAGATGCCATTGGGCTACATTGGCACGTGATAGGGTCCAATGGAAATTTTACTGGTGCCCGCTCGAGCAAATTGATGAATAACGGGATTCAAGTGATCAGGTGATCAGGTGATCAAGTGATCATAATATAAAACTATATTGTGCATTCCATCTGTATGAAAGTATCATTCCATTTACACCCAGTTAAGTTAAAAACCATAAGCAGCTTATTCTTAAAAAGGGAGTCATTTACTATTAATAAATGGGGGAAAAAACTGTTTAAGACGTTCTAATTCAAAGTATGATCCATATATTAGCAACAAATATACCACCTGGGAAAGTCTTTGAAACATGGACTCTAAGTGCTCTTCCTCCACCCCATTAAATCAAAATATGTATTTTGACCAGAAGCCACAGGCAAGTTGTGTGTATGTTAGGTTTGAAAAGTACCTGATTGAAAGTAAATACTACATTAAGTGATATTGTCTTGAAGTTGGATACAAAACAATTCATTATAAAATATATTTACCTTTCATCTGTAGAAAAGGCAAACTCAGCAAGCACAAAAGACTTAAATATTTATAAACTATCAATGTCTGAGCATTATGTGAAAACTATCTGAACTTTAACCCATTTTCAATGGGGGCTGAAGAGATGGTATATTGGGTAGGGCAGTTACCTTGCACACAGCCTGAGTTTGATCCCTGGAACCATATATGACCTGCCAGGAGTGAAACAACTGAGTGCAGAGCCAGGACTAAGCCCTAAGCACCTTCAGGTATGTCTCAAACACCAACTAAATAAATAAGGTAGTTTTATTTTTAAATTTATTTTTTTATTATGTCACCGTACAATGTACAATTAAAAAGATATTCATGATTGGGTTTCAGTCAGACATTTCTCCAGCACCCGTACCTCCACCGGTGCCCAGTTCCCACCATCAATATCCCTAAGTTCCCTCCCCGCTCCTCCAGCCTGCCCCTATAGCAGGCGCCATTTCTCTTATTTCTCTCTCCCTCTCCTTCTCTGTCTGTCTCTATCTCTCTCTGTCTGTCTCTCTCTCTCCTCTCTCTTTCTCTCTCACACACTGTGACTTGCCCTACAGATATTTAGGGATTATCATGTAACTCCCTTTGTGTGCGTTCAATGTTCATTTCTAGTGTGGCACTAACATTTCCCATAATTAGTAGAACACTAGTACATATTATATACTACTAATGAATGCAGTCATTCTATATCTGTCCTTTACTTTCTGACTAATTTCACTCAGCATGATACTCTCCATGTCAATTCATTTGCATATAAATTCTGTGACTTCATTATTTCTGACAGCTACATAGTATTCCATTGTGTAGATGTACCAAAGTTTCTTTAGCCAGTCTTCTATTCTTGGGCATTCAGGTTGTTTCCAGATTCTGGCAAAATAAAGTAGTTTTAATAACAAGATTATCCCAGAAAATACAAACCATTAAATACATGTACACAAAGTATTCTATAATTCATTGTCATGGGGAAAGTTGAATATAGAAATCATTTTCCCCTTTATTTTTTTTTGAATTATTTTATTATACTACTGTGAGATATACAATTACAAAGGTGTTCATGTTTGGTTTTCAGTCATAGAGTGTTTCAGCACTCATCCCTCCACCTGCCCATTTCCCACCACCAATTGCTTCTTGGTCTTTTGGCTAAGATCAAGTGTAGAAAGCATGTTAGCACATATATGGAAGTAAAAGTAGAAGCCAGAAATTAACCAGTATCACGACTCTCACTAGTCACATGGTTACTTTTTCACTCCCAGTTTCATTTGTGTGATGTATGTTATTGTCTTAAACAGAAGAGTATAATGCTACAGTAAAAACATTTTAATATTCTAGAAGACATTTTAATATTCTAGAGACAGACATGGGGCAGAGCTGCTACTGGCTCTCACTGTGCCCTGCCGCTCATGAGGTGCCCTGGAGGGATGGCAGGTTCTAGCCCTGGCCTGCCACCCCAGCAGAGCCTCACAACAAGCCAGATGATCCCCCACTCCATGAGGACCTCCATTTTCCACATCTGGACTTCCCCCTCGTCAGAACTCCACCCAGCAGACCAGCCTATCACAGCCTGGCTCATCGAGATCCACCCTGCTGCAGTCTTTTTTAATCCGGCCCAGGTATGCTGATCCAGAGACAGACATGGGGCAGAGCTGCTACTGGCTCTCCCTGTGCCCAGCCGCTCATGAGACGCCCGGGAGGGATGGCAGGTTCTAGCCCTGGCCCGCCACCCCAGCAGAGCCTCACAACAAGCCAGACGACCCCCCACTCCATGAGGTCCCTCCATTTTCCACATCCGACCCCCCTTGTCAGAACTCTACCCAGCAGACCAGCCTATCACAGCCCGGCTTGCTGGCCGCTTGTGGCCACACGGTTCATCTATAAATGCTGAATTTTGAGATGACTACAAGAGTATGCTACCCGCACGGCAGAGCCTGGCAAGCTACCCGTGTTGTATTTGATATGCCAGATACTAGTAACAATTATAGACCTCATTCCCATGACCTGATGGAATGGTTTGAGGCTCTTTATGTTCCTGGAGCAAGCAGGTGCCCTTGAGCTCTACTTGCATGAGACATGTCATATGGAGATGTTACTGGTGCCCGCTCGAGCAAATCGATGATGAACGGGAAGACAGTGATACAGTTATTCTAGAAAACTGTTCAACCACATAAACACACACTAAAGACCTATTTAGACCTATACTATCTATTTTCATAGAAAGTGGTAGTTTGCTAGAAAGAAGATAAACCAAAGAGTGATAAGGGTGATTAGAAAATTGATTGTGATTTGGAAGATTTACTTGAGGAAAGAGAAAAACAATTAAATTGGTAGCACAATGCTATAAAAAAGGCTATGTAAACATGGATATTTATCTAATATTTCTACAGTGCTGTTTACTGTGGTATCCCTATGAAAAATATAGATATATTAAATGTAAGGATTCTAAGAAATTTATTACAGGGAAAAGCCCTTTTGACTAGAATTATACTGATTGAATTAAGAGCAATACCAAAGATGAAGTTTTAGAAAATTTTACCTAGTGAATGAGAAATGACCTTGAGTAGAATGATTTTATTCCTGAGAATGTACGAAATCTCTGTTGGGTAAAGAATGGAAAATCATTTATTAAGTTGTTGAATTATTTCTACAGGAAAATACTTGAAAGCCTATTTCATAAAACTTCTAAAATTAGGGGCACAGGAAAACCAGGATATTACCTGTGGGAGCTTTCTCCAATTCCGGTGGAGAACTAGTGACTAATGAGGGGAGTTTTTCTTCTGCAATATCTTTGATTATTCCTGATGCTAGCATACACTGATAATTTTCATCAGGTGGGTATTTACTTAAACTAGAGTGCTACTTTCTAGGAAATCAGTGTGTCATTCATCTACCCTCCATGGTGTCTGTCTCCTTTGCTTGGATCTTTGGTGACCTTCCTTTCATTTCTTACTGTTATCCATTGAGAGAGTTAATTTATGCATATTAGAAGGGAAATTGCCCCTTATACTTATTCCCTTGGAAGGTAAAATACAAACCTAAAGTTTCTTGGCATTTTAGAGCCATTTGTCAAACAGGGTGGAGAAAGCCTGAAACTGAAATTATCATCTAGTGCTTACATGAAGTTAAAAATTATCTTCACCATGATGAAAACCCAGTTAATATTTGCCTATGGGTTTTGGCCCATGGGACTTTTTCCTGGTGAATAGACAGAAAAGGGGAAGACCCAAACCTCATTCTATTTGTCAGAATATAGTAAAACAAAATTATTAATTATTCTTATTTGTTGATTTTCATGATAATGCCTTGAGAGCCACAGTTATGTTATCTAAGATAGTTAGCTTAATGTATGTTCTGCTAAGAATAACATATGACTTATCAGAAATATTAGCTTCATATCTTTGTACTAGTGTGTAGTTAGGCATGCACAACTTACATATTAAGTTGCAGTAATCAATTATAGACCTCATTCCCATGACCTGATGGAATGGTCTGAGGCTCTTTATAGTTCCTGGAGCAAGCAGGTGCCCTTGGGCTCTACTTGCATGAGACAGGACATATGGAGATGTTACTGGTGCCCGCTCGAGCAAATCGATGATGAGCGGGAAGACAGTGACAGTGATACAGTGAATTAATTTACTTCAGGTGATTTATGACATGAATTTTCATTGATGACATTCTTTTTTTTGAAAGCTCAGAATTTTTTAATTGTTATGCAATTTTATATATCATATACATCCACATATATATATATATATATCACTGTCTTCCCGTTCATCATATATTTGCTCGAGCAGGCACCAGTAACATCTCCATATGACCTGTCTCATGCAAGTAGAGCCCAAGGGCACCTGCTTGCTCCAGGAACATAAAGAGCCTCAAACCATCCATCAGGTCATGGGAATGAGGGTCTATAATTGTTACTAGTATTTGGCATATCAAATACAACACGGGTAGCTTGCCAGGCTCTGCCTTGTGGGTAACATACTCTTGTAGTCATCTCAAATCCAGCATTTATTGATGAACCACGGGCCGCTTAGAGCCAGTAGCAGCCTGCCCCATGTCTGTGAGTCTCTGGATCAGCATCCTGGGCCGGATTAAAAGACTGCTGTAGGGTGGATCTTGATGAGCTGGGCTGTGATGATAGGCTGGTCTGCTGGTGGTGTTCTGTGAGGGGGAAGTTGATGTGGAAAATGGAGGCCCCATGGAGTGGGGGTCGTTTGGCTTGTTGTGAGACTCTGCTGGGTGGCGGGCCAGGGCTAGAACCCGCCATCCCTCCCGGCCCTGATGAGCGGCTGGGCACAGGGAGAGCCAGTAGCAGCTCGCCCCATGTCTGTGAGTTTCGCATATATATATAATAGGAGAGCTTTTTTTAATTAAACATTTTATTATACCACCGTGAGATATAGAATTACAACGTTGTTCATGTTTGGAGATTTTGGTCACATAGTGTTCCAGCACCTGCCCTCTACCAGTGCTCATTTCCCACCACCAATGTCCCCAATTCCCTCTCCCCCTCCCATAGCCTGCCTAAAATGGCAGGTTCTTTATCTCTTTCTTTTCTCCCTCTCTCTCCCTTCCTTCTACACATTGTGGGTTGCACTACATACACTTGGAAGCCATCATGTGCATTTTTTGCCTGTATTTAATGCTCAGTTCTATGTTGGTATCAGCCCTTTCGAGATTTATTCATACATGTTCCCTTCTCTGTCTTACCTAACCTCTGACACCCTCATGTTTTCGGTAATTTCCACTTTTGGTAAGACCACCTGATATATGTATGTCATGCAAATAAATGCAGTCATTCTATGTCTCTCTTTCCTTCTGACTAATTTCACTCAACATGATCCTTTCCATGTCCATCCATTTATAGGCAAATTTCATAACTTCACTTTTCCTAACAGCTGCATAGTATTCCATTGTGTAGATGTACCACAGTTTCTTTATCCAGTCACAATGATGACATTCTTAAAATTATAAGTCAATCATTTTTATTTGTGACCTAGTATATCTGGTTTGGATTTAAAAAATTCTATTCTACGATTGGCAAAAGGTTTTATTCCCTTATCTTTTTTTTTTTTTTTTTTTTTTTTTTTTTTTTGCTTTTTGGGTCACACCTGGGATGCTCAGGGGTTACTCCTGGCTCTGCACTCAGGAATCACTCCTGGCGTTGCTCAGGGATCATATGGGATGCCGGGATCAAACCCAGGCCGGCATGGGCCGGCCGCGTGCAAGGCAAACGCCCTACCCGCTGGGCTATCGCTCTGCCCCGATTCCCTTATCTTAAAGGAAAGCTATATCTACCAAAAGATGGTTTGATTATATTCTGCTGTTGTGTCCATAATACAAATATAAGGTCCTCTACATCCTGTTTTGTTGAAAATGTTTACATAGTTTGACAATATTTTACATGTGTGAATAATCACTTCCTTAAGATGAAAACTAACTGAGAAAAAATCCATAGATTGCATATTTGCTTTTTCATTTTTTGCTTCCAAATTGATAAACTTAATGAAGGGACAGGAAGAATATCCCTTTTTTATTTTTTCAGAATCATTCTGACTGTTATATTGATTTTCTCATAGGTAATCCTCCCTAGTTTCAGATAATCACCTATTTTCTTACATTATTTGAATTGATACTACGCACTGGTGCATGTAATAACATCACTCACTGTTGACATCTCTTTGCGGTCGGTTATACCACCCTTTCTCGTGTGAGCCATAAAGGAACTGACCATTTAACAACAGAACTGTTATTCTTTGAAAACTAATCATTCACCCCAATTAGATTCAATAAATCCTTATCATTGTGTCTTTGTCCCTAAATCTTTTTTTTTTCCGATTTTATTTTATTTTATTATTCTCCCCCCCCCAAATATTGTTACACCATTTTAGACATACAATTGAAAGATGCTCATGTAGAGTTTTGGTTCTACAGTGTTCCAACACCCATCCCTCCACCCAAACCCATCTCCCATCACCAATGTCCCCACCTCCCTCCCCCTCCCACACCTCAACTACTTGGCGGGTTCTGTATGTCATTTCTCTCCTCTTTATCTCTCCCTCCCGCCAAACTTTCCTGCTCTTCGTGGAATTCAATGCATTAAAAGACATTACCGTTTCCACTATTTTAATGGACCTGCGGCCACGCAGTACTGGGCTCAAACTGGTTTTGCTCTGTTGATCTGGTCGTGAGGCAGTTTCCCAGCGTCCGGACAGCGAAAATGGTGGCTAGTGTGATGGGCGAGTCTCATCCGGCTGCTTCCGGGACCCCCCAGAGGTGATGGGCCCACTCCCAAAACCCGTCTGCCCTCCTGGGGGTCCCCTCTTCAGCTGGGCCCGGGGCAAGCCGAGCTCCAGCCTCCCCAGCCGCTTCATGTTATGGCCGATGGCCCCCGGGCAGCTCCTGGGCGGGGTCACCAGGCTCGACAAAATGGAGAGGGAATGGCCGAACCCTGACTCCATCTGACGAATTCCCAGTGATTCCCGCTTCTGGGAGCCACCTACCTGGGCTCGAACCGGTTTTGCTCTGTTGATCTGGTCGTGAGGCAGTTTCCCAGCGTCCGGACAGCGAAAATGGTGGCCAGTGTGATGGCGAGTCTCATCCGGCTGCTTCCGGGACCCCCCCCAGAGGCGACGGGCCCACTCCCAAAACCCGTCTGCCCTCCTGGGGGTCCCCTTTTCAGCTGGGCCCGGGGCAAGCCGAGCTCCAGCCTCCCCAGCCGCTTCATGTTATCCTAAATCTTAAAAAATGTTCTAAGTTCTCTTGTGTCTCTGAATTGCAGAAAAAGAAATTTCTCAGCTGGGTAACAAAGTGTTCAAGTGTTATACTGCAAGAAAAAAAATTGCAATTATAAGTATTGCCGGAATATACTGTGGGCTGCCAATGGGTATGTATGGGTGCTTCATCTCTTGCTCTTACTTTTGTCTTCTCCACTTTCACCTCCCTCTGTTTCAGCTAGCTGTGAGGTGGTTGGAACACAACTGCCGTTACCAGTACATGGATGAGCTCCTGCAGTATATCCGCTTTGGCCTGATGGATGTGGATACTCTCCACACTGTTGCCCTGTCCCATCCCCTGGTGCAGGCAAGTGAGACCGCAACAGCCTTGGTCAACGAGGCCCTGGAATATCACCAGAGCATCACGCACAGCCAGTGTGGCAAACATGCAGGACCAAGCCACGGTTCCAGTCAGATACTCTGTATATCATTGGTGGGAAGAAGCGTGAGGTGTGTAAAGTAAAGGAACTCGGTACTTCAATCCTGTTGATCAGGATAACGCCCTCATAGCTGCCATTGCCAACTGGAGTGAGCTGACCCCATGCCTGTGGGAAGGAGCCACCACTGTGTGGCGGTCATGGGGATTTCCTGTTTGTGGCAGGAGGGGAAGTTGAGCACGCCAGTGGTCGGACTTGTGCTGTGCGGACTGCCTGTCGCTATGACCCCGAAGCAATTCCTGGGCAGAGATAGCACCCATGAAAAACTGCCGCGAGCATTTTGTACTGGGTGCTATGGATGAATACCTGTATGCAGTTGGGGGCAGAAATGAACTGCGCCAAGTTCTGCCTACAGTGGAGCGATACTGCCCCAAGAAGAACAAATGGACTTTTCGTGCAGTCCTTTGACCGATCCCTTTCGTGCCATGCTGGATATGTGGCAGATGGTCTTCTTTTGGGATTTCAGGTAGATCATGCCTCAACTGTTAAATTTATCACACTTTAAAAAAAAAATGAAAGGAAAAAATACTTGTAGCATTCATTGAAAAGTCGAGCTTTGGTGTTGTGGCTGTGTCTGAGCAGTTAAACCGGGAACAGCATTTTAGCTAAGGAACTTTCATTTATTGAGCATCCGTTTTATAGAGAGCCATGTAATCGGAAGGAATTGACCTTTTGGTGACTTTCTATATAATTGGTGGAGTAAAACATCAAGATGGAAATTAGTTACCTGTTGTGCCTAATAAGCCTGTGCCTCTCAGATGGAGGTTATAGAACTCTTCCTTCCCCAGGATATTCGAAGAGGGCCACAGGTGAAAACTGCATAAGTGGAGGGTCATGACACAGCACTAGGGAACCAGTCAGGAGGTCAAGGAGGCCCCAGGACGGGAGCAAGATTAGAAAGGGGCGATGGTGGGAAAAGGATTGAGCAAAACTGGTTTAGATGACTTCTGATATTTGTGGATTCTCTTGCATATCTCATGATTTATTCAGGTTCCTTTGCTTTTTTCTTTGACCCTGAGCTACCTAACTATGAGTCATTTCATCAGAAAGGGCAGGTGACTCAATACCAGTAATTCTATTTTGATGGCTATAACAATGGGTATAGGAGCGTTTTAAATAATTGACTAAAAATAAAAATAATGTTTTCATACTAAAACTAATGTTTTCAGAATAAAACTAATGTTTTCATACTATTTTAGTCAATAATTTAAACTATGGCTATACCATTTTAATATTTTCTAATTTATTCCCTAAACTTTTTGATTCATTGATGTGCTGGTTAGTTTACTTTAAAAATTAAACATGCTTTGCTTATGAATGAAGGAGAAGGAAACATAGTAAAATGAGTTTTATCCACCTAACTTCAGTAGTTATCCACTCACTGTCACCTGTTTAATTCATACACAGATGATTCTTTAACTCCTTATAGCTGCATTCCTTCCTATAAAGAAGAAGACGGTAAGGCATAATCTGCAACATTCCAAACTGTCAAATGTCAACCACAAACTGTGGTCATCTTGTTCATGAGAGACTTACGGTGTTCTTTGAAATGTTTGTCTAGCAAGGAGGAGAATTGCACTTTTTCTTTTTTTGGAGGATACTCATTTTACAACTCAAAAAATTATTGAATTTCTATGTCAACACCAAAGAGGAATAGAAAAAATGCTAAAAGTAACTTAGAAACCTTTGCATTTTTAAAGAAAGTCACTCTCTTTCAGGGTAAGTCTGTGAAGGCATCTCAGCTTCTATGTCCAATCTCTAGTTCTTTCATTAGATTCATTTGAACTTTGCCAATTTTTCTTTCTGCTGTCCTCAATAACTAGGGAGATAACCATGGTTTCAGTTTTACTGAGTGATCCCTTGATTACTTGCAATTGATTTTCATTAAGAAGATAGCTCAATCCAGGAACTAGGTGTTCAATAATTAATAAACACAGTTAAGATTAAGACTAAATGGGATAAATTAGGTGAACCCACTGATTACAGGCCCCATGTATCACATAAATATTAATTATGAGTGTGAATATAAGTAAGCTCTTTAAATGAAATTTTTTATTTTCTGTTGACTTATTTGCTTTTCTCTAAATATATTTTTTTTATTATTTAATAAAATAACCAGAAGGATTATATCCATTTAACTTTGCTGGAGAATCTTCAAACTTGGCTACAAAGAAATCATTGCTAATAGAAGTAAAATATCTGTACTTGATTTGGACAATGAAACAATTATGAATTTATGAAAGTTATATAACTTATGTTTTTTCTATTTTATCTCTTCCATTGACTCTTTAGTTTTCATATATCATTTATGTACTGCATTCCACATTTTGCAATGCATTTAAAATCTATGTGTGACATTTTTCTAAATATACAAAATTATATTTAAATAAATATAATTTTTGGCTATAAAACTAGCTTTTAAAAAAATGCTGGAGATTTCTTCCCATAGTCTTGAAGATATAATGCTTAATACCTGCTTTAGCCTTAAGAAAGCACAGAGGCTCACTTTGACTTGATAGATCTGTCACCCTGGAATCAAGCTGACTTCTCTTACTATATGGGTCTGCGTGTTTTCTTCTGTTTTTATCAAACACATTGCCTTGTATGGATCATATTGCTGCATCACTTTTTTTTGCCCTCCTGCAAAAGGGAATATTTTTCCTTTGTTCTTCCTTTACACTAATGTATGCTGTCTGTGTTAACCATACTTAATGAAAACAATCACAATTTTCTCAGGTTTGTTTCTCCCCCACTGTGTACTTGAGATGAAAAACTCACTTCCCTATGTACAGTGCAATAGCATTAGTGGGAAGAAGAGGAAATCACCAGTGACATTTCTAATACCTTCAGTCTCTGCTTCTTTCCTCAGGCTTGGCTTATAATAAATCAGTTGTGAATCTAACTATGGCTAGGAAGGGGTGCCTAGATTTGCTAATGGGTCCCTTAAAAAAAAAAAAGGACATTTATTTATTTATTTTTAACTTTTTATTATACCACCGTGAGACATACAATTATAAAGGTGTTCACAATTGGTTCTTGGTAATACAGTATTCCAGCACCCATCCCTCCACCAGTGCCCCATTTGCACCACCATTGTACCCCACCCCCTCCCACCCACCCCCAGGCTGCCTCAACAGCAGGTAGCCCTGTTTCCTCTCTTTCTCTCTCTGTCTCTCTCTGTCTCTGCATCTCTCTCCCTCTTGTTTTACACATTGTGGCTAGCCCTGCAGATATTTAGAGTTTAAAATTAAGTCTCTTTGTGTATATTAAATGGTGAGTTTTAGTCTGCCATTACCATTTCACTTTATAAATGACTTAGAAGTGTTACTTTTGATTTATTGGAGCAGAATAAGATGTTTGAGGCTGTACCTTTACCAAATAGCCACGTATTTCCAATTTAAGTCATGGAGGTTTGGGTCATTGGCATCTCTCTGGTACTTTGCAAGCTTTGCCTGAGGTGAAGGCAACAAGGATTATAGAATATGGATTTTTAGGGGCTCATTTCTATTCCATAGAACAGAAAATGAGTGTTTCTTTGGAGATGCAACATTTCCAGTGTGCTTGCTCCTCCCCTAGCCTTTATCTTGTTCATTTTGGAGTCAGGGTACCTTGAAGTTTGCCCAGGTTTTAAAAAGTGAGACAAGCAGAGAGGAATTCAAAAAAAATTGAACTGTATGGTTATATTCATTAGCATTTAATTTGAGATGTTAGAGATAGTCAGATTTCACAGGCTCCTATAGTATTTGACATTGTGACCCATTCAAAAACGCTACACATCATTCCTACTTGAAATTCACAATACTGGAGTTAAATATTCTCTAATTGTAACTGTATAAGGTACATTTTCCATTTTTAACTTATTGTTTGTGAACTAATAAACAGATACATTTTTGTGAGTGAAAATTAATCCTGAACTCATCTTACTGAAAAAACTACCTTTTCACTTTTTGTCAAATGGCAGCAGGATGATGGGAAGCACTAAGTTCATGCTGTAAAGCTCTAAAACTGTGATAAGTGCTACTATATTCACTCAAAAGTAGTATTTAGTACTTTCTTCTGCAGGTGACCGCTACATCCTTATAATGCCCTTGTGTGATCATAGGTTAAAAAAAAATGTCATTCAACAAACTCACTTCCTGCCCTCTTTAAGTAGGAAGTCACAGAGTTTTACAAGTACATTAATGAATAAAAAATTTTAAAGCTTCATGAACAACCTAGAAGATATGCTTATTTCCATCCTGATTAAATGTTAAATATATATGGTATTTGCATTGTCCCAGTTTAGGTAACTTTGATATTTTCAAATCGCTCAAAGGGAATTGGTTTGTGTAGTATTCATTAACATTAGATCATTCAAAGATCATTAACATTTAAAAATAACATATCTAACTTTACCTCTGCCAACATTATTTTACCAGACTCTCTATTTATCTTATCTATATCCATAGGTATATAGATATAGATCTGTATATATACATATATATATATATACATATCTCTATATACATATATACTTGACTCTCTCACTTTGTATATATATATATATACATATATATGTATACACACACAAGGTACAGTGGTAAGGCACACAGCCTACTGGGATTCAGTGGCATCCCATATAGTATATAGTTCTTCAAATCCAGCTAAGAGGAAACCCTGAGCAGATAGCTACTCGTAAGTGCTGAACACAGTCTCATGTGACCCAACAATAAACAAAAAGACTGTTGGGAACTAACATTGGGGCAGTACTGGCTGATTTTGCTGACTGATGTCATGAACTGGTGGTCCCACACATGTGAAATTGGCTTTATTTCTTACCAATTCATAGATATGGAGCGAAAGTTCCCAGCCTCACCGTGTCTTTTCTGGGCTAGTACTGGAGCAACAAAAGTAGAACAAGCTTTTGGGTCTTATGCAAGGCCTTCTGGAATATGAGTGATCATTCTTGGTAAACTTATTTTTTTAGGTGTCTCAAAAAGCAGTGCACAGGGTCCACCAGAGCTCCCACATGCACGCCCTAAACAGATCATTATACCATAGTGTGGATGATAGAAGTTTTCCCAAGGTACCAAACTGGTGCAAAGCAGGGAATATAGGGCAGAGACAGAAGAAGTTTCACAAAAACTTAGGTACATTAAGCCTAACTTGACTTTAGGTCTGCTGTCTACTTCCTACTCACCCATTGACAAATCTTGTGTTCATGCCCGGGCTTCTTGGTCTAATCCTTTCAGTAATTCCCTTGCCCCCCAGGTGAACACATCCGTTAGATAGTTTTGTGATACACTTTGTCTCTGGATATGCCTTGGAAGCTGTACCCGCTGGGAGAAGGCCAGTTGACAGCATTGCTGGTAAGGGTATAAGCTGAGTCTCTGAAGCTGGTTCAAATACCCACTATTGATGCTTCACCCATATCTTCATTGACTGACTTCCTCTATTTAGCTCCCCTCAGACAGACTTTGTCTCTGTTTCTCAGAGAAAGTAGAAATGTGAGGATTTCTCTCAGAAAGATAAAATCCAATGAGGAGTTTTTGGGGAGTGAGAGAAGACAGATGGGTAAGAAATGGTTTGTATCTGGCACAAGAAAGAAAGTTGGGACAGACTACTGAGGAGGGGACAAAGGACTAACGAGGAGTCTGAGAATAAGGAGTGGCCAAGGTCGTTCCCAGAGGGAAGAGGAAAGGTGACTTCTAGAAATCAGAACCAGAAAAGCAGGGTGCCATGAGAAGTGGCCTGAACTGCAGGAATAACACATTTCAAATTCATTAATAAATGCACAAGATGAAAGGCTACTACAAGAGTATCCCACCCACACAGCAGAGCCTGGCAAGCTACCCGTGTCGTATTTGATATGCCAAAGACCAGTAATAATTATAGACCTCATTCTCATGACCTGAAGGAATGGTTTGAGGCTCTTCATGTTCCTGGAGTGAGCAGATGCCCTTGGGCTACATTAGCATGTGACAGGATGTATGGAGTTGTTACTGGTGCCTGCTCAAGCAAATCGATGAACAACGGGAAGACAAGTGACACAAGTGATACAAGTGATCTGACAAAAAAGAGATCAAGAAAAAAAGTAAAATAAAGAATGAGCTAAAACATCTTATGGAAAGATATAAGAATAATGTCACTTTCTGGTGTGTTTGTTGTTGGATCACACCCAATGGGGCTCAGGTTTCTCTGATCTGGTTGTGCTCAGAACCACACTGGGCACAGCAGCTGGCAAGACAAGTGCCTTAACTCTACACTACTACCTAGACCCTTGTGTCATTTCTGAATTCCTAAGAGGAGGAAAAGAGGTTATAGCTACATCAGTGGGAATGGAGACTGACTAAAGAATTGGTGATAGTGGAAGGGAGATAAAAAAATTCAGTAAGAGGGGCCGGAGCGATAGCCCAGCGGATAGGGCATTTGCCTTGCACGCGCCGGCCTGTGCCGGCCCGTGCCGGCCCGGGTTCGATCCCCGGCATCCCATATGGTCCCCCGAGCACTGCCAGGAGTAATTCCTGAGTGCAAAGCCAGGAGTAACCCCTGAGCGTCGCTGGGTGTGACCCAAAAAGCAAAAAAAAAAAAAAAATTTCAGTAAGAATGCAGCAAAGACAGCACTCTAGAGTGGCTGAGGTGGCTTTGAGAGTGTAATTCTGCCAGGAACAGTGTATAGAAATCATTGAGGCAAGGTTTCAACTTTGCACAGAGTAAGAAATTAAAGTTAGATGCATTTCATAGACTCCTTAAAGGGAAGCTGACATCTGCATTGTGGTAGATTTTGTCCTTAATTATATTGCATATTTAAAATAACGTGGTACATACCTTACGTACATAATGGTCACAAGTCTAGACCTTTTCACTCAAGGAGGCATGCATATAATTTATATTTTCAAGTACAGCAACCCTTTATAGATGTTTTGCACATCTGAGACTTGCTTTGTGGATGTTGAGTATGTTAATTACCCCTCCATTTGTGTGGTTCCCTCAAGTGTGACAGAAATAATATGAATACTGGTTTTAATTTAATGCCTGTTTTAAGTATGCTTCTAGTCAAGGTGTTCATTTAGTAGAAAGATTCTTGGCTTTAATTGTTTATGTAGCATTATAAACACACATTTAATACATATTTCAAAAATAGGGGCAGTCTAATTTCATGTAAAAATAGATCACAAAGTTTAATTTTGCATTTAGTTTAATTCTCATGGTGATCCTTTTATTGAGTACTGATAATGAGTTTGGGTCTCTAAAAATGACTAAAATTGATTTTTTAAAAAAATCACTATAAGAACAATATTTAAAAAGTGGCTAAAATGAATACATCGAGGTGTAAGTCATCCTTTTGAGAATTAGACTGAGTTTTAATCTTTAGAGATTTATAGTGAATTTGCATAGGAGAGGCTTAAGATAGCAAATTTGCTCTCCATATGAATCAGCCAGTAATTTTGTTTATAGAGAAAAATGTAAGAAATCTTTTTCAGACTGAAAAGTCATGCCTTCTTTTGTTAAGTATTCTATACACCATCATCTGCTGGAGGGGCAACACTTGACTAAGCTCTGTCTCTGTACTCAGGGAACTGCAATGCTGGTAGAGTTTGGGACCCACCAGAACTAGGGGGTTCAGAAATAGGGGATATTCAGGGCTGGACCAGAGTTAGCCACATGTAAAGCAACTGCCCTACCCACTATACTACCTATCCAGATTCAGTATATAGTCATTTTTAAAAATTATTCCATGCATACTTGTTTATAGAAATACTGACATTTCTGTGAACTACAGCCTTGTGGTAAACTTTTATATGGATCATCTCCAAACCTTTTATAGATGCACTATTATTTGTCTAGAACCCACAAAAAGGATATCAATTTCTTCATTTTTTATATGCAAACAGAACTGCAGTTCAGCTGCATTTAGTGCTTCCTGTGTCCCCAAAGATAGAGAAAAAAAATGATCTGTCTGGGTTGAGGCCTCAGGCTGTACCGAAACTCCTCACCTAGAAGAGCTGAGGCTCCACAGCCTTCTGTGAGAGTGTCAGCGAATCTGAGCTTTTCCAGATTCTGCATTTCCTAGTATGTTTTCAACCTGGCATCTCTTCCCCTAAGGATGGAAATTCACACAATTCTTTGCATCCTGCTTGCTCCTGGAATGGTATGCTCACCACAATAGATATCAAAGGCTTGAGCTGAAGACTTTGCCATGACTTGCCTTATCAAGAAGGATTTTCTGTCCTTGGGGAAAAATAAGTAGATATGCTACACTTGATGTCCCTTGAGGTATTCCTCTAAATACAGTTTTATGGACAGTGTCAGCTGTGACCATTTGTTGCTTTTATGCACAATGAAATATGGGTGTCCATTATATTCTCAATAGTAGAGACAAAGGTTGCTTGTTTGGCAGTTGCTTGTCATTCTCTCTGTGGTACATGTCCATTCATCCATCACAACATTTTGTGAGGAATTGTACAGGGTAGCTTAAGAAAAAATGCTTTGCTCTTGTCTTGATGATAGAAAACATTTCTCACTGTGGTATCGTGTTGGTAACTTTTCATTCCCTCTGGCAGTTCTTAAAGACTCATTTGACTTTGGGGGAACCTGCAGTATATCTTTAAGTCACAGTTCAGAAGTATAAGACAGGGTTGCTCATTTTTAATTTTGGCTGTAAAAGTCTTCACTTCGACTGTGGCACTTCAAAGTTAGGAGAAACTTGGCTTTTAAAATGGATGTTGATATGAAATGGCATATTTAATGACAGATGTATCTATAGAAAGCTGTTAAGATGCAGATTATCCCCCTGGGGTGGGGGGAGGAGATCAAAACTGCCAATCTATAAAATATACTCGATAGAGCAGGCATGGAATCTATCTTTGCAAGTGCTTTGATTGCAGGGGACAGTATAGCAGCATGTGGCATCATAACCCAGAGCAGACAAATCAGCTTGATGACTTTCAAAGCCAGGAATACTGCTGCAGGCAAGGGTACTCCAGTCTAGGAGAAATTAAAACATATAGAGACTGTTATTAATTCCATATCTATTTTTGTATAGTCAAATCTGTATGCAAATCCTTAGCATCTCATTTCAGCAGATTAATCTAAAAGTGAAGAGTGTTATGTGAAGGGAATGCAATGATAAAGCTCTGCAAATGAGTAGCACTGCTAAGAAAATGTGGGCTGCAAACTTGGGTATTTTCTTTAATTTATTTTTTGTGCTGAGAAGAAATGGCTTTTATTTATATGCCTATTTGTGAATTATTTCAAAGGAGGGAAGCAATAGAACAATTTCTAAGATTTCCCCCTTGCAGTCCTGACTTGAAGAAAGTAACAACACTAGGTTTCTTTGGACACCTCCTGTAGCTTAACATTCTAGAAGTAATCAAACAAATAGCTAGGACTTATATTCACAACTCAGGAACCAAGAACTCATTTCTAAATATTGTCATGTGAATGAGATTTGTATGTAATGGTAAGGAATCTAATTACTGAGTTTAGATGAAGAAAAAGCACATTATAAATGCATCTGTGAAGTTAGCAAATATTAATTCTGTAAAACATTAAGATAAATTGTGTGTCCTGCTTGGGAGTGAGGATGTAATAGCTCCATTCTAATCCATTGACTGTGCGTTTAATCTATAATGGTCAGAGTCTGAAGTATAAAGTAGTGTAAATATTTTCAAAAAAGTGTCATAAATAGATAATTTATTGTGGTATTAATTCTGTTCTGTATTTCTAAAATAAGTAAAGGGAGCCATCAAAGTTTTAAAATAATGTTTAGGATTTTTTACCCTCTGTTTTCTATCATTTGGAGAAATGATTATAGTCAACCAACATTAGTCTGGTGGCTATGGTCCAAAGCAAAAAGCACTTGGCAATTATTTTAATCTCGAAGAACTGTGATATCTCAATGGATTTGATTTTTCTTGTAAAGCTATGCTGAGAAATAATTGTACATTCCATATTTCATCAGATAAGATAAGGAAGATTGGGAGTAAGAAAGAAGCCTACTTCTGTATTTATTTTTACATACATTTTGACGCTATGAACACTTCAGCCTTAGTCTCCTAAACTGTGCTTTCTTTTCCTTTTATTTCATCTTTAAAAAGAGTGACTATTCACTGTAAAATTCAAAATTTCTGAGGCTGAAAGCTCCCTTCTCTCTGTTCTTTGTAAGTTTCCTTTATAGACAAAGCTTTAATTGAACCTTTAAAATGATTTCAAGATTTAAAGATTATTTTAAAAATGCCTGGGATGGGGCCAGGCATGATGGTACAGGAAGTAAAGTCACTTTCTTTGCATTGGGCTGTGGTAGCTGCGACCTTGGTTTGAATTCTGGACCCCAGATATGGTGTTCTGAGCGCTGCTTTGGGGGCAATTCTGAGCACAGAGCCAGAACTGCCCCTCAGCCCTTCTGGGTATGGCCCAGCCTCTCTCATTAAAAAAAGCCTACTCTTAAGACTATGACTGCAAGTACTGGAGTACATAGAGTACATGTCTAGCATGCAGAGAGACCCAAGTTTTATTCGTGACACTCAGCGCCCGCCCCAAATCTACCGGGGTGGCCCTAATGGACCATTGTTGCTGGATCTGAAGTAGGAGTGGCTCTCAGGTCCCCTAATAGGAAGTCAAAAAACCCCACATCATAATAAGCACGGCCAATACTGTGAGATGTTACTAATCTCCTTACTTCCTACATTTGATATGAAAGCGTAACAATTGATGAGGTCTTCTTTCCTTCCTTGTCTGTGTTCATTATTGAGTTTTCCAACTTTTTTTTTTTTTTTTTTTTTTTTTGCTTTTTGGGTCATGCCCGGCAATGCTCAGGGGTTTCTCCTGGTTCTGCACTCAGGAATTACTCCTGGCAGTGCTCGGGGACCATATGGGATACCGGGATCGAACCCGGGCCGGCATGGGCGGCCGGCGTGCAAGGCAAACGCCCTACCCTCTGGGCTATCGCTCCGGCCCCTTTCCAACTCTGTTGAGGATTAAGTACTAACTGTTTGGACTCTGGTGACTTGACTCCTAGGCATTAGTGTTGATGATGAGACTTATCAAGATTGTTATAGGAGGGGAGAGATCAGAATGTAGTCTGAAACTAAATCCTCTGGGGCGGGGTGGGGGGGAGAGAAGTTTTGAAATTCTGCGTGGAAAAGTACTGAAGAACTTTGGAAAGAACCTGTATAAAGTTTAGTGAAACTGGAGAAAATCTTAAGGCCTTCTTTTCATTATTATAACAATATATGTTATAAATTAAATTTCAACAGGAATGTTTTTGGCCTGACTCAGTTATAAATATGTGTTGCAAAATGAGCTGCCCCTTTCTAACACGGATTCAAATGGAATGTTTCTCATTTGACATCACCTTCTAGAACTTGATAACCTCCTTACTGAAACAAAGTTTTAGAAACAGCCACAAGTGATATTCCTAAAAATAGATTTTTTTTTTGGGGGGGTTCTAATCTTTCTATTATTTTATTAAATAATATTTAACATCTCCTGCCATTATAGCCTATTGGATGTCATTGGTTCTAGATAGCTTTTTGGTAAAATAACATCTTTTCTTAGCTAATTTTCTTCCAAATGGCTATCAAAGTGTCAGCATTCGTATATAAAGGTTAAGTGAAACTGTAAATTTGTGCAGTTACCTAAGGGCCAGCACTTCCGTGACACTTCAGCTCTGGCCGACGCGGTTCAGAGATTGTCTATATGCACTTGTGCCACCCCGTCCCCTCCTCACCCTTTTGTCCTCTTGCTGGTACTGCAGAGCAGTTTGCCAAAACTGGGGGCCCTTGGTAATCTCAGCACCCTTGTTTTCTCTCAGCTGGACTGATTCAGAAATATGCCTTGAAAATGAAACTGCTTCAACAATAAGCTTCTTAATTATGTCCTGGGTTCACCACAAGGGTATACAAACAGATCCTCAGCAGAAGCTAATTTTCCTTTAATTGTCTCTCATTCTATGTTGGAATATTTTCTCTCTTCTTTGAAAAGCTCTAACACGTGTTAATCCATTTCAGGTGGGGTGACTAACACAGCACAGTATCAGAACAGACTAATGGTATATGAACCTAACCAGGTAAGACTCATATAAGAAAAACTCATTACCTTAATTAAAATGAATTTTAAAAGATTTCCACAGTAATTAGAACTTGGTTTTGCCAAGTCTGCACACACGTGCATCTTAAATTTATATAGTGCAAAAAAGCATCTGGAAAAACTGCTTTCTGTTTCTGGTTATTTATTTTTTTTTTTTGCTCACAAAAAATTCAGCTATTCCAGTTTTGTGCTACAGCTATGTGTGCATTGTTTTACGTCTTTCAGAGTTATGAATAATGTCAAAAATAGTGAAGATGTGTTGCTGAGTTAAATTTCTATCTTCCTTATTCAGCAACTTCCATAGGAAGGACACTTATTATCTACTTGCTGTGTCCTTTTTAGAAGGAACATACATCTAGTTTTATTATTTCCAAATGAAATAATCGTTTAGCTCAATATAGCCAAAATGTCCCAGCATGCTCTTTAGGACAAGACCTAAAGATCTGGAGTCTGAGTGCATGTTTCATCCAACAGGTTGAACCTGAATTGGAAACTATTTTTTTTTTTTTTTTGCTTTTTTGGGTCACACCGGCAATGCTCAGGGGTTTCTCCTGGCTCTGCACTCAGGAATTACTCCTGGTGGTGCTTAGGGGACCATATGGGATGCCGGAGATCGAGACCAGGGCGGCATGGGCCGGCGGCGTGCAAGGCAACCGCCCTACCCGCTGGGCTATTGCTCCTGCCCCTTGTTTTGTTTTTGTTTTGACAAACCCAGCAATGCTCAAGGGATATTCCTTGTTCTGCACTTATTCCTGGCAATGCTAGGAGACCCTATGGGATTCAGGGATTGAATCTGAATCAACCTTGTGTCATGTGTAAGGAAAATGGCCCACTCGCTTTACTATTGCTGCGACCCCTGAACTAGAACATTTTGATGTCTGTCCCCTCTTCTCATGCACACGGCAATTTCATCCTCCTCAAAAAATATTCTTTTTTTTTTTTAATTAAACATTTTATTATACTACTGTGAGATATACAATTACAATGTTGTTCATGTTTGGAGGGTTTTGGTTACACAGTGTTCCAGCACCCGCCCTCCACCAGTGCCCATTTCCCACCACCAATGTCCCCAATTCCCTCTCCCTCCCATAGCCTGCCTAAATGGCAGGTTCTTTATCTCTAAAAAATATTCTTGTTCCGTCCTTTCATTTGCAATACTGGTGTTCTTGACAGATATGCTAATTTTTGCCAATACTCTGATTTGGATAATGTCAGCATATTTCTGACTGACAACATCCCAAAATAATTTGATTTGGGGTTTAAAATTTATCAATATTTATAGTGGGGATATTTAAAAGCAAATAGATAGGCCCTGGCCATTTAGGTCAGGATTGGACATCAAATGTATGATCAGAGTGATTCCAGTCTATTGGTAGCTTTTTACATTTTAACTTACTGAAGTTTTCTTTTTTTTAATTGCTTAATTCTATTATAATGAAGGTATGTGTCTCTCTGCAAGTGTGCAAGTGTGGTTCTTGGTGTCATTAGTGAAGCTAGGTGTTAGGGACCACATGTCCACGGGCCAGATGTGTCCAGAGGGATCATTAATTGCTGTCGCCTGAGTTCGGTGCACACGTGGTTAAAGAGGAAGAAGGTGTTAACATTTCTCAAATGAGTTCTGTTTCATGTTTGTACACACATGCTCCTTTTTAAAAATTCTGCTGGCATATTGTTTACAGTGGGTCCGGAGAAACATCACATCTGCTTGCGTCTTGCTCAGAATCTCAATCACTCTATCATTCAGCCCTGGTGCTTATTTCTCTTCTAGGCCTTTGTGGAACTCGATAATGCCTGCCATCTGCCACAGAGCACATCGCTACCTGCCAACTGGCAGGCTGGGGGTGACCCCTGCTTCCCCCACCACTGATTAGTATTCACACGCTAGCTTATTAGGAATGACCCCAGAGCCTCTCTATTTCTTTGCCTTTGCAGTGGTTGGTGGCTCACCTGGCAGGCACAGGAGTGAAGGAAGCTAAAGATATAATCAGGGGATGCAGACAGGCTTTGCAAGCCAGATGGCGTCCATAGTCTTGTGGCAGGGGACCTGACTGCTAATGCAAACATTGATTCCTAATACAGTAATGGGGTTGCCTCGTAGAAAATACCTCAGGAAAGCGTCATCAGAGTTTTGAGTCAAATCCACTCAAAAGTAATGTATTTAAGATAATTTTTTGAAAATTTTGACTTTTATTAAAGAAGATATTTAAATACAAGGAAATTTTATAAGCATGTTCAGTAAGAACATAAATACAAGACTTTCAAACTATTCAATCACTTTTATTCTATTTTTTTTTCTGAATGTATCTTTAAAGGGACTTCAAAAATGAACCCATATACTAATGCCAACCTAGAACTGAACAGTAAATAGAGGCAAAAGATACAAATGACAACCCTTTAATATATGTTCTGCAATCCATAGTCTGGAGGGGAAGGAAAAAAGAAAGAGAGAGAAAGGGAAAGTAATAAAGAACCTGCCATGGAGGGAGGGCTGGGGAGGGGGAGGGAACCGGGGACGTTGGTGGTGGGGAGATGGACACTGGTGGCGGGATGGGTGCTGGAACACTGTATGACCAAAACCCAAATATAAACTTTTTAATTGTATATCTTTGTAATTGTAAAAAATAAAAAATTAAAAGAAAAATAAAGTAATATAGTAAGGAAAAAAAAAATAATTAAAAATAAAAATGAAGAACCCATAGAAGGGCAGGAGAGATAGTGTAGCAGGGAGGGCATCTGCCTTGCAGTGTCTTACCTGGTTTCAATTCCCAGCTCTGCACATATCCCTGAGGTCCCCTGTACTGCCGGGAGGCACAGAGAGGCCAGGAGTAAGGCTCGAGAGCCACTGGATGTGGCCACCAAACCACAAAAAATGAAAAGGAAATGAGCTGTTAGATATGCCTTAAGTGAATAGACCAATATTTTATGATTTTTCTTCTTTCTTTATAGCTTTGTGAACTTGTGAAATCCTGTGTATTCAAAACATCATATGATTTTTTCTGGTCAAAATCCAAATTTTTCTTGGCAAAAATGTGTCTGCATTCTTCCTGTACACTTAGCATTTATGTTGAGAAGAAATAGTGAGAATTACTTATTCATTACTTAGTTGTGATTTAAAAATTAAAGTCATTTGATTCCCAGATAATTGCATATTTTTATCTTAGCTCATAACCTTGTTTTAAGAGGAGTTGAAGTATACCTTTTTTTTATCATCGGCTCAATAGAACCAAATATCAAATGTTTTACCATTCTCTGAAATTATCGTCTAAAAAGTTGATCCTCTACCAAAAGAACCAAATATGTTCCCTAGAAATAAGTTATTCCATATTCCATAATCATATTCTGGTATATATGATTGTAAATTTTGTTAAAGGCAAAATGAGCATTTATTGCTAAATCAATTCTTAGCTCTCCAGAGATTAAATCTTAATTTCTGGAGCTTAGTTATGGAAGAAGAAAGTACAGTTACCCTCAAGCTGTTTCATGTTGCGGGTCTCTGTAGTTAGTGATTATTATCATTGTGCTTTTTAATGTATCCATTTATCGAACACTTGTTAAGTGCCAAGCATTGTTCTAGTTCTAAATGCTTTGTGTGTATTAGCTCATTTAATTTTTATAACAGGATTTTGAATAGGTTTATCATTCCCACTTTACAGAAGAGAAAATAGTTGCAAAGCTAATTGAAGGGCTGGAGAGATAATCTGCACAGTGGATTCTTAACAGTGAAACTTACATCCCACTTGACAGACCTGAGTCTGATCCCCCAGAGTCCCAAGCACTGCCAGGAGTAACTCCCTGAGCATTGCTGGGTGTGGCCACAAAACAAAACAAAGCAAAACAAAACACACAAAAAAGGAGCTAATTGAATTGCTAAAGTCTACATATAGCTTATAAACTCAATCTTCTGGATCCAGAGCCTATTTTCTAAACTTTATCCCACTGTAAATGGTATAAATGGTATAAATGTTAGCTATGTAAGGTCAACTTTTGAAAATTTTGCATGAGTAAATTCTCATTTGGGTGAGATAACATCATAAAAATATCTATATCCCTCATATGTTCCCTATAATATGTAAAGTTTTCAAAAATACAACTCAATGAAGAGGAAATGACTGATGTAAGTCATAAAATAGTTAAAATTTGTGGTTTCTCTGACTTTGATATCAGATTAAATACCCTAAAAACCATAGGCTTCAAACTATATAAACATTCAAATAGAATATGATTGACAGGCGTCAGACTCCCCGGTATTAATGAGGCACTGCTATTTTCTACTATGGTGGTCTCCTATTTACAGAATGTTTAAATTTCTCCGTCCCTTTTCCCCCCTCTTTTCAGAATAAGTGGATAACCCGCAGCCCCCATGCTTCAGAGAAGGGTCTACCATTCCATGGCAGCTGTTCAAAGGAAGCTTTATGTTCTTGGAGGCAATGACTTGGATTACAATAACGACAGGATTCTGGTGCGGCATATAGATTCTTACAATATAGACACTGACCAGTGGACGGCGTTGTAATTTCAACCTGCTGACCGGCAAGTACCTTTGATTTAGTAAATTAGGGAAAGCAGAGATTCAAGATGTTGCCAAACTTTATTTTTTAAGCATCTTTAGTGCATCTCAAAATATTGTTCTTAGTAGTATAACAACTTACTTCCGTTAACCAGAAAGTTGTGGAGATTATCTCACACAATTTGAATTAATCAGGAGGCTTAGCATCTGGTTCTCAACACATGTATTATCACATGGCTATAACAGGTTCATTACTGTCGATCTATGTCCACATAGGAGCTTCTGTATGAGGAAGAATCATGTGCAGAAAAAAAACTTTCTTATTTAAGTGGATTTTTTATTTAAAATAATTTTATTTTTAATTTTTTTATTTAAGTGGCTTTTATAAGCCACTTAATTTTTACTTCTATTTATATTCATCTTTTACTTTTTTGGGTTTTAGAAAATAAGTCTTCATTATTATGTCTTATTATGTTACTATCAAATACTGCTTCTGGATGGATTTTCAAATGTGTAGAGCAGTATTTATAGGGCGTTGACTACATGTCTACATCACCTCAGGACTATGCTAGGTGTGGACCAGCCTTGTCCCACTGGACAGTAGAAGGAATATCCTAACATGTCACCCTGAAATTTCTTGGAGTTGAAAACTTTTGTCCCTGTCACTTTACATCATTGAAACCCACATTGCTGGATCTGTGATGAGATCCTCTACCCCAAGGAAGAACATATCCTTTTCAGCTGCTCTACTAATAGAGAAATCACATCTTTAAATAAGGGCGTGCCTGAAGACATTTTAATATTATAAGTGGACACTCAGTCACTCAGAGTGGCTACTGGGAGAGGCAACCTCAAGAACATCACTAATGTGAGTGTGAGATACATTGCACTGAATTGTTCTTTCAAGAAAAGAGATAAAGAACCTGCCATAGAGGCAGGCTAGGGGAGAGAGGAGGGAATCAGGGACATTGGTGGTGGGAAATGGGCACTGGTGGAGGGATGAGTGCTGGAACACTGTATGACCGAAACCCAAACATGAACATTTTTGTAATTGTTTATCTCATTGTGATATAATAAAATATATTAAAAAATAAAAAAATATGGGGCGGAGTGATAGCCCAGCGGGTAGGGCATTTGCCTTCCGTGGCTGGCCTGGTCAGCCGGGTTCGATCCGGATCCATATGGTCCCCGAGCACGCAGAGTAATTCCTGAGTGCAGAGCCAGGAGAAACCCTGAAGACAAAAAGAAAAAAAAAAAATAAAACACCCATGTTAAAAAAAAGAATTAGAGTTAATTCCTACAAGGTGGATTAAATATATATGCTTTGTATATATTAAATAGAATTAGGGTTAATTCCAACAAGGTAGATTAAATATATTTATATATACACACATATGTATATACACATGTATATATGTATGCATATATGTATATATGTGTATGTGTGCACATATACATAATGTGTATATGCATATATTTACAGGCATATTCATTTATCACAGGACAAATAGTGAGTGATCTCATTATTTGTGGCATATAAGTAACAATTTGAGGAAATGCAAAGTATCAAAGGGGAAAATACCTAGGTTACATCTGACCCTAGATTACGGAAATGAGGACAGGGAAGGAAAAAAATTCAAGGTGGTAAGAAGAGACAGATGGGACATACTAGGAGTATAGGTGAGACACCTCAGCACTCACATGAGATCAAAGCCACAGCAATCAAACTTAAAAAATGCAACTGTAAAGGAGGGGGCTGTGGGGGTTGGGCCAGAGAGAACCTGGAGAAATTAGTGGAGGAAGTTGGCATTGGGTAGCACTGGTGTTGGAACATTGTATCTATGAATGTCTTTGTAAAGCATGGAAACTTAATGAAAATCAAATAATGTTTATAAAATATTAAAAAAAATGGTTGTTGAGGTCCACTTACAAGTATTTAATGCTAAGTTGCCACAATAGTAGTTTTAGATCCTTGATCCCTGGATCTGTAGTTCTATCTGCTTTGGGATCCAGCTTTTACTCCATAAATCTGTGTCAGCCCATTAGTGAAAAGAGACTATTCCTCTTTCGGGTGGCCTCCAGGGAAGAATATGTGGTAGCGAGTTATTCTCTCTTCTCTTTAAAGGGGGACCTTTCATCATTTTGGTGTGTAGGGAAATGATCATGTTAGTATGAGCCCAGAAACTTTAATATGCTCTTAACCCTTTTTTTATATGTAAAGAAAGGGAGGTCAGGAACTCTATCAATCTTTTCTGTTATTTGTCTTCATTTTGGGCAACCAGGAACATGGTTCTATTTTATTGGTTTCTTGGGTGGGGGGTGAGGGTGGTGGTGAAGTTGTTGCTTCCGAGATGTAGACACTTGTACTAAAAGTAGTTGTTGGTATATGAAGTACTTTTACCTTTTCTAACATGTAACTTATACCTACTACTATAAAATAATGGCTTGCAACACAATCTAAAACACTTGGTTCTCTCTAGATTATTATTGCTGTATTTGATGGTTTACTTATTAGCATGGCTGGTTAATATATATTTTGGCCTGTTTCTGACTTGCCACAGATTTATTCTCTGAGAAATAGTGGTTAATTCTTTGTTTTGAATATTGGGGAGACAGTGATCACTTGCTGAAAAATGCTGTGAAGGAGCTGGAAAGATAATGCAATGTGATGAGCACATGCTTTGCATCTAGGAGGCTCAGGTTCAATCTCCAAGCATCGCATGATCTCAGGAGCATTGCCTAGAGCCACCTCTGAGAATTGCACTAGTAGTAATCCTTGAGCACCTCCTATTGTGGTTTCTCCCCCTCACTCTCAATACACTGAAAAATGTCATGAAATATACAAGTGTGATAGAGGTGATTGTATCCTTCACTGGTAATGTTAATTCAGACATGCAAGGAAATGATTATATTTGTTTCTTTTTGTTTAATTCTCTTTTAGGCCAAAATGAATCTGGAGTTGCGGTCCACAATGAGAGAATATATTTAGTTGGTGGATATTCCATTTGGACCAATGAGCCCTGGCTTGTATACAGGTGGGTGGTAAAAGTCCCTTTTGAAGATTGTTCAAATTGTTCAGTGATATTTTCTGTAGTGCATCTACTGAAGATGAAAATATTTCATGTAGAGAGACTTGGTTCTCTTTGTGTAGCTAGTATTTGTAGTAACTTATATCCTAAAAATTACTTGATCACTTGACATCCTGTTATTTGTCGATTTGCTTGAGTGGGTGCCAGTAACTTTTCCGTTTGACCCTATCACGTGCCAGTGTAGCCCAATGGCATCTGGTTCCTTCAGAAATATGGAAGAACCTCAAACCGTTCATTCAGGTTCTTGACAAAGAAGTCTGACCATCTTGTAGGTGGGCGGCCACATGTTTTTTTTTTTTTTTTTTTTTGCTTTATGGGTCACACCCAGCGATGCTCAAGGGTTACTCCTGGCTCTGCACTCAGGAGTTACTCCTGGCGGTGCTCGGGGGACCATATGGGATGCCGAGGATCCAACCTGGACCGGCATGGGCGGCTGCATGCAAGGCAAACGCCCTTCCCGCTGGATTATCACTCCAGCCCCCACCACGTGGCCTTTTGCTGTCCCGTGAGATCCAGTTGGTAACGGCTCTAGTCCAGGGGTTGTCTCCAAATCGCATTACATGTCCAGTCCATCTGATTTTTTGATGCCTTGGCAAACGAGACAGCACCCCTGACACTGGATCATCGGTAGAGTTGGAACTCCAGATTCCTTCTCTCACTTGAGTGAGGTGTGATATTCCAGGCATAGCTCTTTTGATTCCGTTTGGGAGACCCCAATAGCCTTCTCAACCTGCTTTTCGTAGGGCCCAGGTCTCTGAGACATATGTTAATGCAGGGAGAATGGTGGAATTGAAGAGATGTGCCTGGAGCCGGAGGTTTGTTGTCCTTTTAGCTATTTCTTTGATGCTCTTGAATGCATTCCATGCTGTTCTCTTCCTCTTACACAGCTCAGGTTTTAGGTCGTTCATCATGTTGACTTCTCGACCTAGGTACACATAACAAAAGAGATGTCTGTTCCATTCAGAAGAATGGGGCTCTCTGGAACTAGTTCATTTTTCGTGAACATTGTTTGTTGAGATTCAGCTGTAGGCCTATCTTTCCACATTCTCGGTCAAAGTCAGCCAGCATTTGTGCCGCTTGGCTAATATTTGGTGTTATTAGGACAATGTCATCAGTGAAGTGGAGGTGGTGTAGTTGCCAACCATCTATCTTCACTCCCATTTTTCCCATTCTAATTGTTGCATGATGTTCTCGATGGTGGAAAACAATATGGAACTTACATTAAAACAGATACATAGGCCAATGAAAAAGAACCTCACAAAAGTGAGGGCTCTCACTAAAGATGACAGTAATATTTAATGCTAGTTAATGACTGAGTCTTACTGGTAGTGGGGAAAATAGCATACTTTTCCTTTTCATAAAGAAAATCTAGAAATCTTAGTTATTTGTACTTTCACACTGCTTATTTCCCTAAGTGTCACAGCCAAGAGACTCTTCATTCCTGGCAAAGTGACTGTGGTGCTTTGTGCTTGGTTTCACAAAGAAATCTCCTACCAGCCCCAGGCAAGGACACCTACTTTTCACATTTTTATTCAATGTATTGGGTGATCTTTTTGAAATAATTAGACCAAAAAAAGGTAGTCATCTATTCAAAAGGAAGCAGTTAAACTATTTACAAGTGATATGTCAAGAAAACCCTAAAACCTGCCTAAAAAACTGTTATAGTAAATATTGAATATATATATATATATATGAGACAAAAATACAATATGTTGTGTTTTTACACATAATAGTCATAAAGAAATTAAGATAAAACTATTGACAGCTGCAACAAAGGAATAAATATTTAGTAAAAAATTTTATCCAGGAGATGAAATAACTGTGCATTGAAACTAGAAGACAATTACGGAGACAATGGAAAGTCATTTTATGCTCATGATTAGAAAAAATAATATTGTTAAAAAGTCAACGTTATGAAGTTGTGGTATATATACACAATAGGATACCAAACAGCTTCAAGCTGTTCAATGATGAAATATGCAATTTGCTGCAACACAAATGGAACTGGAAGTTATGTTAAGTGAGAGTAGGCCAGAAGGATAGACAGGCTAGAATAGCTAGAATAACACAGTATAGCAGTAAATAGACTAGCTGGGTGAGGGGATGCAATGTATTAAAGGGGAAATTCCTAGATCACTCATGACCCCAGAGTTAGGGAGGGGGATGAGAAGGAAAAAAAATCAATGGAGGAAGTTAGAGGCATATGGAAAGTAATGGGCGAGGCAGAGGGAAAGGGCCTTGGGCGTATCAGTGATGTAGACAAGTGGTATAATTATATATCAAACTACAGAGTAAACAACACTGAAGGTATAAGATCCAAATTACAACTACTTAAAAATGTGTCTGTCAAGGCAGCAGGCTGAGGGATGGGGGGTGAGGTGTATCTGGGAATCCTGGTGGAGGGAATATAACACGTGGTGGGATCAGTGTTGGAAAATGGCATATTTAAAACTCAACTATGAATAACTTTGTAAATCACTGTACTTTAATACAACTCAAAATGTAATGTTAAAATAATCCTTATTGAAATTTCAGGGTCGTTTATTTTTTCATAGAAAAAAAAAATCCTAAATTTTGACTGTAACCACAAAGGACGTAAATAGCTAAAGCAACTTTAAGGACAAAACTAAAGGCAGTGCATTCCCAGATTTCAAGCCACATTTCAAAGCTATAGTAAGCAAAACAATATGGAACTTACATTAAAACAGACTCATAGGCCAATGAAAAAAGAGAACTCATAAATAAATCCAGATATAATTATCCTTCTTTACTATTCAAAGCCAAAATGGTGATGCTGTGGAACCATATGGGGATGCCCAGGATTGAACCCAGTTGACCGCGTGCAGGGCAAACACCCTACCCACTGTACGTTCATTATAGCCCGTTGTCAATGATTTAAAAAAAAACAACTTAAGAAAAAAGAGAGAGAGAGAGAGAGAGAGAAAAGATAAATAACCTGCTATAGAGGCAGGCTGGGGAAGGGGAGGGAATTGGGGACATTGGTGGTGTAAAAATGGGCACTGGTTGAGGGATGGGTGCTGGAACACTGTATGACTGAAACCCAAACACTACATCTTTGTAATTGTATAATTCATGGTGGTATAATAAAAAAATAAAAAAATAAAAACTTATCCATCACCAAAACTAAAGCAACAAAAGCAAAGAATAAACAACCAGGAGTGTGTCAAATTAAAAAGCTTTTTCAGACTAAAGGAAAGAGGTCACCTACTGACAGAGAGAGAAAATTGAAATACAACTTAATAGATTCAAGAAGAATATTAATATGAAGATAGGGTCTCATTAGATGTTATTTTCCAAAGCTAAGTGAACAACAGGTACATGAAAAAAATCTTTGTCATTTATTTCTATTCAGTTTTTAACTTTGGGCTTAGTTTTTTTTAAAATTTCTAATTATTTGAGGTAAATAATTTGGATTGTTAGAGTCCCTACTTATTTTCATAGTGGAGACATTTTTTTCTACTATGCTCTACCTAATTAGAACAGTATTTGCTGCATCTTGCAAGTTTTTGGTATATTGTATTTCTTATTGCAACTGTCAAGATTTTTTTTTGAACCACTGATTTTTTCAGTGCTTAATACCAACTTTCCAATTTCCTTATTTTAATTTATAATTTCAGAACATTGTGGTTGAAAATAATTGACATTATTTCAGTCATCTTAAGTTAATTAAAGCTTATTTTATAGCTAATATGTGCTTTATTTTAGAGAATACTTCATGATATATTTTTCTTAAGTACACATGGAACACTTACAAAAATCAATCATGTATTAAAGCTAAGTTACTAAAACATTAATATATTTTAAAAGATAAGTATTATATTGACTTATCTGTAACCAAATGCAATTAAGTTGAACCTGTAAAAATCAAATTCCTATATAACTGTAGATAGAACACATTAGTAATTCATGTGTTAAATAAATCATAAAGAAAACTTATAGTAGCTCTAGAAATCAGTGATGATGCAAAAAATGCACTGAAAAGTTCATGGAGTAGATACTACTTTAATATGTTAGAAAATGAGCCAAAGCATAAAACCTCAGGGTGGAGAGAGTAAAAATGAGAGCAGAGTTATGAAATAGGAAATAATAATACCATAGATTAAAATGATCAAACTTGCATACACATTCACTTGATCACTTGAATCCCGTTATTCATCGATTTGCTCGAGCGGGCGCCAGTAACATTTCCATTGGACCCTATCACGTGCCAATGTAGCCCAATGGCATCTGGTTGATTCAGGAATATGAAGAGCCTCAAACCGTTCCTTCAGGGTCTTTTCTAGGAAGTCTGACCATCTTGTATGTGGGCGGCCACGTGGTCTTTTGATATCCCGTGGGATCCAGTCAGTAATGGCTCTAGTCCAGCGGTTGTCTCCAAATCGCATTACATTTCCAGCCCATCTGATTTTCGATGCCTTGGCAAAGCGAGACAGCGTCCCTGATTCTGGAATAGCGACGGAGGTCAGAACTCCGGATTCCTTCTCTCACTTGAGTGAGGCGTGATATTCCAAGCATAGCTCTTTCGATTCCTCTCTGGGAGACCCGAATAGCATTCTCATCCTGCTTTCGTAGGGCCCAGGTCTCTGAGGCGTATGTTAATGCAGGGAGAACGGTGGAGTCAAAGAGATGTGCCCGGAGCCGGAGGTTCTTTGTCCTTTAGCTATTTCTTCAATGCCTTTGAAGGCATTCCATGCCGCTCTCTTCCTCCTGACCCGGAAAGAGCATACACATTATTTCTCTAAAATGCATGAAAATATTTAAGGGAGTATTTAATTCATTGAAGGTTGTCTTAAAGTCATCAAAAAACAAAACTCTTCTTTCAAGGATGCCTCAAATCTTTCCTTTAAATATTATTAGTCTTTGCTGACTTTTGAGTTAATTTTCTACCATTTTAGAATTGGCAGAATATTTACTAGGTCAATAAGCAGTGTCTTGGAGCAATGTCTTTTTTTATTTTTTTAAAAGTGACTTTTGAACCTTTCATTTGAGTCCTTGAACAATGGAAGTTAAGTTTGGTTTACCATGAATAACATTGCAAATTTAATGAGTAGTTAATGGATATATTATTACTCAGTTTAATATAAACTTAGCTCAAGGAATAGAAATCAAGCTGGAGTGAACACTGTTCATACATGCTAATTAATTTCTCACATCTTTTTGTCTGTTCTCAAACAAGCAAATTTATCTTCAAAAAATGAAGGGGGCACATGTGTATATTTTAAACTGCTGAGAGTATTATAGAATAGCCTCAGGAGTAAGATGATTGTAAAAGAGGTGATTCATTAATGCTTTAATTATTGCTAGTATTAGTGGAATAGATTTCAGCTTTGAGAGTAGACAATAAAATATTTCAATATATTGGTTTTTTGAAAACATTCAGAATTTGGGTAGTTGTGTTCCAATGGCCATTAGATGTTCAAAAATCAATAGTTTTTCAAATGCTATGTTTATCTCCTTAACTGCCACACCAGTCCTACAAAGCATAGATAAATTTGATGGATGCCTTTAAGGTTTTTTACTGTTTATAGATAATGGATGACATATGACTTTACATATGACTTTTCACTTGAAGGATGTTTGGGGGGCCAGAGAAATGGCTCAGGGCTGGAGTTACATCTCCAGCACTGCATGGTTCCTAGAGGCCAAGAATGATTCCTAACTCAGAGCCTGAAGTAACACCCAAAGCATCACCAGTGTGACTCTTAAAAAAAAAGATACTTGAAATACTTGTGACTCATCAGAGGTTTCTTGTTAATGAATTCATCTTCATTCTGAATAATGGTTATACTGTATCAATACCTTTCCTATGGGTAACTAGATATTTATGGTTAATGAATTATTATATATTGTTGACAAGACTAGACATAAGCTCAAAAGCAAGTCACTTCTTACTTGTAAGAAAATTCAAGAGAAAAGCAGGTAACAGAGACTGGGATAGTGTTTATGTTTATGAGAAATACTGTTCATTAGACAGAAATTCTCAAGTACAGATAAACAAGTTGATAAATGATAGGAGCAGTGGTGGAAAAATGGTATACATGCTAAAAATCAAAGTTTAAATGGTCTGGGTCATGAATCACAAATCTGTAGTATAATCTTTGAATTCTAAGGGCATGACTGACTAAGATTAATGAAGGTCACAATTAAAAAAGTTCAGAGACTCCTCCATTAACATGCAGTAGAGCTAAAGTGATTTTTTTTCTCTTGAAAATACCAGCCAATAACCTGTCTCATTAGACAGTCTCTTCTGGACTCTTAAAAAAAAAAGCTATTTAACTGTCAGGTGTAGAATTCAGTCACACAGATGAAGCACATCAGATACTGAGAAAGCGTATTTTCTTTCATTACTTGACTACTTGAGTTTTCACTACTTTCATTACTTGACTTGAAAGCATTATTTTCCATTTTCTTTCCTTTCACTACTTAGCAGAGATTACACAGTCAATTATACTCAACCCCAAACAAGAGAAAAACTGATATGCTTTTAAATTAACACCGGTTCAAAGATAGGAAATTCAGATTTGTTAGCAATGATACCCATTGAAAGCCTTTGAGAGATTTCTGGAAAAGTGACGGTGCTTCTGGTTGTGGTTCCTTGGCTGAATAAGCAAATGTCTGGCAGAAGTTGACTTTGTTGTGCTGTGGATGGAGAGCAGTGTGTAAGGGAGCAGCTGCCCTAAGTGTGCAAGTGATTAGTGTGTTTACAGATCACTTCTACCACTCTTCGTTTACCAGTTCTTCTTTTGGCTGGAGGATACATTATCAAGCTGGCACTTCTTACTCCCAAATGCCTCTTCTCTGCCAGTTTACAGAGGACTGTACTGGAGAAAAAAATGCTAGTGATTTCTTTTCCCTTCTCAGAGATTAAATATATTACCTCTGCTTCACATATGCATGTCTGTTGGCCCAGGAAACTGTTCAGACAGAAGCTGAGGATTCTCAACGTTTTTTTCTTTATTACATGGACAGAGGATACCATCAGTAGCAGGGAATCCTTGCTTTTTGTAGGTTGCATCTTTGAGCTCAAATATTGGCTCCGCAGTGTACGAGCTGTACGACCTTGAGTAAGTCACCTATCTTGCTCTATAACTGAAAAAATTTCCCTGTATATTGTGCGGTAGCTAAGTTTACACAGCTTAGCTAAGTATTGAAAAAATATCTGCTTTCTGTAGTTAATGAAATACTCGTTAAACTCCATTGACATTTTCATTTTTTTTGCTTTTTTTTTTGTTTGTTTTTGGGTCACACCGGCGATGCTCAGGGTTTCTCCTGGCTCTGCACTCAGGAATTACTCCTGGCGGTGCTCAGGGGACCATATGGGATGCCGGGGATCGAACCCGGGCCGGCATGGGCCAGCCGCATGCAAGGCAAACGCCCTACCTGCTGGACTATAGCTCTGGCCCCCCTACATTTTCATTTTTGTCACATGGTTGGGGCATACTTGTCACAATGATCTTAGTTTCTCTTAGAAAATAAATAACCAAGGAAAAAAATAAATCAGTATTGGGGACATATGCCCTCCCAGTCACAGCAAAGTGTAAATGTGGTACCACAAAAATCAGCAAGAGAACAAGAAGAACATTTGTTTTTAGCACTTAATAGAGCCATTAAACTTAGCAGTAACAGCAAATATATTCAATAAATGGATGGCACAGTGGTAAATCCATTGGGTGGGATGGGGTGGCTGCAAGTTTTACTTTTAACTAGATTTTAGTTATTTCCTTCTATGGAAACTTGGGATCTTAAAAATCTGTATTTCAACTAAAATAAAGCATTCTGGTGGCTCTAGGCTTATGAATTATCCAACCAGGGGACAGATGAAGATAGGTGTTCAAGAGCATTAGCAGTATGGGACCAGGGAGAGAGGCCAAAGAGCTAGAGCAAATGATTTGAATGCAGAGAAGCTGTGTTGGATTCTGCACTGCATGATCACCTGCACCCTCAGGCATTTCCATGGTGGTTCCCAGGCACCTCTAAGATGGTCCCAAACACAAGTGAGTCTGAATTTGGGGAAGTTCCTCCGCTTTCCCCACCAAAAGAAGCATGCTGCGTCTATGGAATTGGGCATGTGGAGGTGGGGAGCACACTACATTTAGAATACAAGTAAAGGAAAACACCAAGAGATGGGAGAGCAATACAGCAATATCAAAGACAAGTCTTCCTCTCTGGCACAGGCTGGTTTTAATCACCACGAATGACAACAGCCATGTAGAGCGCATCTGTATGTACATTAGTTCCAGATCACTTCCACTGCTCTTAATTCAGGTCTGCTTCCTTTTGGCCAGATTACATCTATACCCCAAATATATGTCTCTATATTTCTATCTCATGGTAGACAAGGAAGGATATGCTTTAAATGAGGTTAGAGAAAGGTCAAATTAAGAGAGTTCAAGATGACGGGGGTCTGGGAAGCACCTTGTGGGCTTGATAAATAGGATATATAGACAGCTTTTCTCAAGAGACCGTTCCTAGAAATCAGATTAAGCCAGGTAATGTGAGGTAATGGAAGGCACAGATGAGACCCCTGTCCATAGAAGGAAATGATCTCCAGCAAAATGGGGGAAACAGGGGAAAGAAATTCCAGAATAAATGGAAATGATTTTGAACTTGCACTAAATGATGTGCTAAACACTGACTTAGAGATACCAGTTTCATAACAAAGCTAAATTAATGTTATTTTCTGGAGGTGAGGAGGGAGGGCCTGGGGGACCATGTGGTTTTGGGGTTTGAACCAAGATTGGCTGCATGTGTTACATCACCTTCACCTATATTATCGCTCTGGCCACAAATTTTTTTTCATGGTAATTAAAAAAATTATTATACCACCATGAGATATACGTAACTAAAGTGTTCATATTTTGGTTCCAGTCATAGTGTTCCAGCACACAATCTCCACCACTGCCTATTTCCCTCCACCAATGTCCCATGATTCCCCACCCCCCAGTCTGCATTTATGGCAGGTAATTTTCACCTCTCTCTCTCTCTCTCTCTCTCTCTCTCTCTCTCTCTCTCTCTTTACACACCGTGGCTTACAATACATACATAGAGGTTATCATGTATATCCTTTTGCCTACTTTGTATACTCAGTTCTACGCTGGTGTTATCATTTACAATAATTATTAGTACACTGTTCCTCATCTACACGGGCAGAGCTGCTACAGGCTTTCCCTGAGCCCAGCTGATCACAAGGCACCCGGGATGGAAGGTGGGTTCTAGCCTTGGCCGCCATTCCAGCAGAGCCTCACAAGAAGCCAGAGGTACCCCACACCATGAGGGCAGCCATTTTCAATATCCGGACTCATTATTTAACTAGTCCAGGATTAAATGTCAACCTTATTTGAACAGTCTTTCTCCATTACATGGGGATAATCTGCCTACTTCTTTTGTGGAGATTAATTACAAACAGCTATCCGTCCACACACAAGACAAAATGTAGAGAACTGGACATAGAAGAAACCCAATTTGCGTACTTACTAATCCTGAAGGCATGGTTGTGATAGAATAACTGGGTTCCCTACTCCGCTTATGTTTAACAGCTTTATTTTGAGCAAAAGATGACATACATGCTTCTCTTTTGTAGGTACTGGATGTAAGTAGAAGGCAAAGAAGAAGTATTCTACGGGCCTACACTCCCCTTTGCTTCCAACGGAATAGCAGCATGCTTCCTTCCAGCTCCGTGTTTCACATGTCCGAACCTTCAGACACTTCAAGTGCCTCATCACAGGATTGGCACCATCTGAAAAGCCAATGCTCAAACCATTAGGAAGGGGAGGCGGAAAAAGCCCAATTTGGGATACTGGGCATGCCTCAGTGCTTGATACTTCCTTGTTTTGTCTTCTATTCAGATAAACCTTAGCAAAAAATGAAGTTTTCTAATACATTATTGAAAACTCCTGCCAGTCTTCTCACTGTGTCAACATGCAACATGTATGACTTTTACTGTGTTGTAGCTTAGTGCCAACTTAACAGTAATTATTGTTCCATTGGTCTTAACAGAATTCACTGTAGGCTTTTAAAAATCGGTGCTGTCTATGACAATATCTCATTAGTAAGGAGTAAGGCAGTTATTCACAAGTACTGTCATCAATAATCTTAAAAAAAACTTGAGAATTTAATCCCTTATACTACCTAAACCTGGGTTTGTAATATTTTTTAAAAATATTCTGCAATTCATCTCAACACTCAGCATTATGACATCATACATTTTTAAATGCCACATTTTATTAAGGTAATTATAGGACACTGAAACAGCAGTTAGAATATCAAGATTTTTGACCTTAATTATTCTGTAACCTTTGGCCAAGAGCTTAACTTTACAGTGTTCCGATTTTCCAACATTTGAAAGTGGTAACTGTTGAACCCCCCATTAGAATGTTGTGAGGATTTAGCAAATATTCGCAAGTACTTTGCCTGAGGAAAAAAAAATCGTATTATAATGTATTTTGCCATATGTAGAACCTTACACCTAAACAGGATTGTTATTCAAGTTTAAAAATTACTAGGTAGATCTTGGTAAATATGCTATGTGATGGGAAAGAGACAACACTCATTAGAAAAAAGGGAATATTAGAGTCAAAGATACCTAAACTAATCGTGGCCTCAAACAGTAGCCCTCAAACATCTCATTTAAAGTCATTTAGAGAAAAGTGACATTTCAAAGCTCAAAAAAAATTAGTTGTACTAATTATGGCACCATAAAGTGCTTTTGACATAAATTTGAACCTAGACTCGGCAGTTCTAATAAAAGTTTTTCCACTTTGCTAAAGGTTATGTCAATCTTGAGCACTTATGGGATTCTTCTCCACTGCCAAATACATATTTTATTACTACCACTTTTAATAATGCATAAGAATTCGTTTTTTAGGCTAGGTTTTTGGATTTGCTTTGCCTTAACAAAAGTTAAAAACAAAACAGCTCAATAATATTTGAACATAAATTTAACATTAATAGCTCAATAATAACATCTGTATAAAAATTCAACACAATATTTTCCTTTTTCCTAATCCTGTTAAGATGTAAGTCACTTTACTAAAAGACTTTTATCCTTTTTCCCCTGGCATAATTTAATTATCCAGTAATCCTCCTTATCTTGCAGAAAATTGCATTTTATTATGTAACTACTTTTTAAATTCAGAAATGAATAATTATTTTTATCCTAAATACACTACCTTTATACTTGGTTATGCTATAAGCTATTTAAAAATTATGCTTTTAAATATATACATAGACATATGTATATAAATGATTACACTGATAACAAGCAGAAGGGGAGGTTATTTTAAATATCACTTGATATTTAAAATATCAAGTAATTTACATATATAAAATTATGATTGTGCTGATTAGTGGGCAGAAGGGGATGTTAGGGTAAGGAAAAAACAAATTTTATTTGTTGGGGAGGTTTGGGGCCGTATCTGGTACTTAGGGGTTATTACTGAGATGCTTAAGGGACAATGTAGTGTCTGATATCAAACTGATATCAAGCATGCGAAGCAATTTATAACTTTTAGCCCTTACACTATTTATCTAGTCTCTTTTATTAATTTTTTGAGAAAAATTAAGAAAAAAATTATTAATAAAATGTTTACTTCTTGCATTTATGGAAAATTTTCATTTAAAATATAGAATTACAAATCCCTGTGGAAAAAGATCGAAACAAAATCTTTTCACAACCTTTGCAGTTCTGAAAAATGAAAACTGGTACTGATAACTGATGTTTAAAATGCCTTACAATTTCCAAAAAATAAATTCTAACACCGCAGAAATCTTTTCAAGAAGGACCTAAAAAGTCAAATTTACTAAATTTAGGCTTACTAAATGTTCTACTTGGCATGAAGGCGCCTTCCAACAATTTAACTTATAAAATGATTCAAATTCATTTATAATGCCAGATACCCATATCCAGTGTGTAAAAGGAAAATGGTCTAAAAATAAGCCTGTCTGACTCAACAGAAAGGCAGTCTATGATTATTTGGTATTATTTGTGTGGCTTTCTAATTATTCATTTAGATGATCAAGTCCCTCTAACTGAAGTTGGATGTGCTATTCACAATTCTACAGAACTGATTAGAGTATGTTACACTATTGCATAGTTAGAAGAAATATCCTTTATGGTGATAACTAAAGACCAATAGCCAAAGCATAATATCCCTCTTCTTAAGCACAGACAAACACCCATACAACTTATAAGTTGTAAAGGAAAGTACCTTTCCCTTAATTTGTTAATAGGAAGAGTGGAAATTCCCCAAGAACAGTCCACCATATAAGATAAATTACATTGAAACAACTCTGAAAACTATTTTCCATTTAGGTGAAGTGGCTCACTACTATCCTATATTAATTCATCTTCTTCAAAATTAAAGCTCATAATGTATATTCACTTAAGTTTAATTAATTTGAAAATACATAGGAAGGTCATACAACTTCCAACAGCATTTACATTTTTACTTTAAAGTAACAGTAACAAATAAATGTCAGCAGAAAAATCTTACCAAGAGAGAAAAATGCAGCAAAAACATTCACCTCTAAAAAAAATCTGGGTAGCAAAATGCAATAAATTTCTTTAGATACTTATTAACAAATTATTATGGTTATGCTTTAGGTTAGATTATGATAAGAGTATTTTAATACATTTTCTCTATTTTCTTCATACCTTAACTCACATATATTGTACACCTTCAGCTACTGAAATAGGTGAAAAAAATAACTTTCTACTGTTTACTGCAGAGTACAGAACTCATAGGAATAAGACAGAAATTAATATTACAGGTAACATAATTCAGTTTTATTTTTTATTTTAAAGTCTAGTCATTGTAAAAAGTTGAATTGTCATGGGTACAGTATAAGTTAAATATATCATTTTTATTACATATATATTTTTATATACACAAAATACAAATGTGTATAAGAAGGCCCAGAGCTCTTTAAAGTTATAATTCACTAATGCAATAAAGTGACTTAACTGTAAGCACACTAAAAACTTTATTAAGCAGAAACTGGTCAATAATAATTTGGTCAAGTTGATTTTAAAAACCTTAACAATACAGTCTACAACAATGATAATAAAATCTTATACCTAATTAATATGAATAAAACTATATGCCTAGTTTCCTTCACTGAAAAAGGCTACTTAAATTGGTATTCTTTACACTTGATTGACAAGAAAATATTTTTAACTCCATCAATTAACTCTATGAAGAAGCAGAGGATTCATTTTTTGGAAAATATAAGATATATTTACATGAATAACAGGTTTTGGTGATGTTTCTAAGATATTTACCCTTTATTGCTGGTTATACACACACACACACACAATGTTAGCATGTGGGATTTAGGGAAGGGTGTTTTATAAAGGTTAATCCTAATGGCAGAGCTTGTCAATTTTTGAGATACCATATAATCTTAACAGAGGTGAATTAAAAATAAAAGCTGTTAGATTTGTGAAAGTACATGAAAACTTAGAATTCTGTAAGAATTAAGTAGCTCCACAAATGTGTGATGAAACACAAAGATAATAACTATGATAAGTGAAAACACTAACAACCCATATATAATTTTTTATATGTATGCTCAAGAAGAAAAAGTCAAATATACTTATGTAAGAACTTATATGAAAGATAGGTAATGGTATAAAAGTTTTAAACTAAGAACTGTCTCAGAATGAATTTAATACTGATTCTGGTACAGAGGCAATACTTTGCTTTTCTCTCATCCATAAAAACCTAATTAATTGCTATGTTGAAATTTAACTCCAAACCAAATCTGAATGTCTAATAAAGTCCTTTTACCACTGTGTTCTTTAATCATCTTTTTTTTCATTTCTTCTGGCATTTTCATTTTTTTGGGGGTTGGGGCAGGGAGAAGAGGCTACACCCAGCAGTGCTCAGGGGACCCTGGCTGGCCACATACAAGGAGAGTACCCGAGTTTTTGTACTCTCTTGCCCCCCATACGACATTAAACAGAAATTTTCTGATTTGAAAAGTCACATAATCAAAATGCATTATTTTATTTTCCCTTTGTCTTAAACTATATATATTATATAATGGATATAAATATATAATTGATATATCTATCTGTAGATAGATATAATAGTATATATTACATAATATATAGATATATAGATTGCGAATAGTACTAAAGTTGGTGAAATGATTGGCAACTCAGAATGTAGAATGAACATGGCATCTGAAAAACAATCAGCTTTTTTTTTTTAGAAAAAATAAAAACCAAACAATCCATTCTCTGTCTGAGACAGTTTTGGGAAGTAAAGGTAAGGACTGTAAAGACAGGTGGTTACCAGAGAAAGAGGGATGAGTGTGGAGAGGTGGTGATTTTGCTGTGACGGCACTAGGCCTAGGGAGACGGGTGCAGTGACTTGGATATATAAAGGTATGGAGCTTACTCTTAAAACCTAACCTCTAAATGTATGTGTTGAAGCCACAATGTAAGGGAGAGGGAGAGGGAGGGGGAGAGAGAGAGAGAGAGAGAGAGAGAGAGAGAGAGAGAGAGAGAGAGAGAGAGAAAGAGAGAGAGAGAAGAGGAAAAATACCTGCCACTGAGGCAGGGAATCAGAGGCCATTGGTGGTGGGAAATGGGCACTGGTGGAGGGATGGGTGCTGGAACACTGTTTGACCGAAACCCAAACATGAACATCTTTGTAATTGTAATCTCACGGCATTTTAATAAAAAAAAAATTAAAAACAAATGAAAAAAACTTGCAGTATTTATATATTAAAATACCAATGGCAAATCAATCAATATCAACCCCCCAAGAAAAGTCTAAATTGGAGTTGAAAGCTAAAGGAAAAAAAATAGCACACACATCACTTCTCTAAAGACATCACTTTAAATAAATAAAACTTTCACTGCTAAAACTTGCAAAGTAATATCAGTTTAACAGGCTACCATCAATGAGAAAAATATGTACCAATTTATATAAACCTAAGAAGACATACTCATTCCACTTCAAGCAATAACAGCTGATTTCAGGAGAAAACATACTATTTCATAATAGCACATACTTCTTTATAGACTACACAGATTACACTTAGGAGAGGGATATTAATTTTAGCAGACTGCAATGAATTTAATTTTTAAACCTTAAGCCAGAAAGGCAATGTTTTTCGCTAAAGAACAGAAGAATGATGTTACAGACTGATATTAACAAAAGAAAAAAGAAATTATTTCAGAGTTAGTAAACATGACATCTATAGCAAGACACTGGAAATAATGAGATATTCATGTAGGACAGATTACAGAAAAAGGAAGAAATCTGAGAAATGGCATTTCTCTTGACTGTGCATGAATACAGTAACAACGTGAGTCTGACTCCAAAGAGAAGTTAGGTCACCAAATATTTTCATATAAATTATCCCATCGATTCTAACTATAACACTAGGACAGAGAAAAAAAATCTTTTTCCCCCATGAAGACACTGAAACTCTGAAAAGGTTAAGTAATTGGCTCAAGATCATAAACCACAGCTGGGGTGAGGCCTAAATTGGCTCCTATAGTTAGGACTGGAACACTTGTTTAACCAGAAAGATGCTCATAACAAAAAGAAGTCACAGACAAGAGCCCAACAGGTAAAATAAATCTGAGTAAAATACTTAGAATTGAGGAGAACCGTTGCTAACGACACTGAAACTTGTTCCCTGAGGAAAACTTTAAGATGCTAAATTCTGTGAAGCTCTAACTGAAGGGCAAGAAAATAAATGGGATGACCTTTCACACCCCTCCTGGTCCTCTGTAATCTTAAAGGCTTCCAGAATATCAGTATTCTCTTAAGGGCTTTGTTCTCTATCCTTCTGGTATGTCTTTCAATGACAACTGCAAAAGAAAGGATCAAAAAGAAAAATATCTAGCAGCTGTTGTCACTAAAGTCTAAAAACTTATGTTTTTAAAAAAGCATACATATAAAATCATCTATGTAATCCTTTGACTAGACTCAGACTCCCTGGGCACAGTAGGTATGCTTTAAGGGTGGCACTGATCAAACAAGCTCACACAGAATAAAAAGAACAGCAAGTGAGTCCCACCTACTAAAAATACATCCCTTCCAAAAAAAAAAAAAAAGTCATGTAATTGGAAACTGTACCATTAAAACACTGTAGAAAACTAAAATTCATAAAAATCATTCACAAGGCAATGTGTGCCTTGTAATCATAATATAGTATAAAGTACATGGGGTCCAAAAAAAAAGTACAAGGGTCAGCCTGTTCCAACCTACTTCAATTCTAGACACAAATAACATTCCATTTATAAAAAGTTCTTTAACCTAAAATCACTCGAAAAACAGAAATGTAGTTTACAAGTCCCAAAGCTCCAGTAACATAATTAACCTTTATTTCCTTAGCTATCTACTTGATACTTACAGGTAGGGAAGTAAAAAAAAAAATCTAGAAAGTATTTTTTTTATCAGAACCTTACACAATAAGTTACAAGTTGAAGTCCAAAATGGTACAAAGTAGTTTTACATAATTACAGTACAGAGTGAATCACAAAATATATTAGATACTATCATTTTGCAGTCTCTGGATCTCATCTTGTCCCACTCGTCCTAGTTGAGATAAAAGTTTGCAATATGCTTCCCTGTTAAGAAAAAAAAAATCCATTTATTATCTTTTACTTAGGTAATCACAAATTGAGTTGCTGAGAATGACCACATGTACATAAACACTTTCTCTCTCTTTATATGAGTCTATGTCTGTCTGTCTCCCTATACAGATTCTTCAGCAAGCCTTCTTTTATTATTATTATTTTATAGACTCACCATGCAATGGACCATTACAAAGCTGTTCATGATTGGTTTTCAGTCGTACAGTGTTCCAACATCCTCCACCAGTGCACATTTCTCAACACCAATGTGCCCTGTTCCCACTCACCATGCTCTACAACCTGCCTCTATGGCAGTCGCTCTTCCTCTCTCTGTCCTCCCCGCTCCCCTTTTTGTGCATTCTGGTTGTAATACACATACTGAAAGGTTATCATGTAATCTCTTGACCTACTTTCTATATTCAGTCTAGCATTACTATTTCCAACTATTATGATTCTTCAACAATTCTTCTGACATACGTTTTAGTCTGTGAGCTGGTCCTTTCCAAAGAACCTTAGAAACCACAAGCTTACTTCTGCAATACTAAAATAGTCCAGCATTATCTTCATCTGGGCTTTAAGCCTATCAGAATTAAAAAAGCTCTCTTTTTTGGTTTGTTTTGCAGCCACATCCAGTTGTGTTCAGAACTTACTCCTGGCTCTGAGAGCAGGGATCAATCCCGTGAGTTTGGTGGACCATATGGGTGTTAGGGATTGAATTTGGGTTAGCCATATGCAAGACAGTCTACCTGCTGCACTATCACTCTAGGCCCACCTCCCGAAAGAAAGCAACCTAATTTCAGTCCCTGATCACAATGGCTTGCTGAGTCATTCATTTTACACACTGGACGCATATAATACTGTGATTTGTTAAATCAAATGCTCTTCTAAAGGTGGGACTTACTCCCATGGATTTTTATAAAACACAGGACAATATGGTTTTAATGTCTCTTTGCCAATGAGGACTCATTGTGCTTGATGCATTAGCCATTGATCCACACTCTAGAGCTTTCACCGGATATGTCAGTCTGAAACATTTCTTAACCCAGTCAGACACACCCTAAATTTTGGAAAAGGGAAAAATCAAGAATATGTAGTTTTATAATCACATTTTGTAATCATTATCAAAAGGACCTAATCATATTATCAAACAAACCTTTGTGTGATATTTCTGCCAAGACCCGATTTCCTTTCTGAATCCTTCAGAGACTGAGTCAGGGTAGAAATCAAGTCGATCACGATCTGCTGATTCAATGCTGCCACTGTCTCTAAGAGGCTGTAAATCTGATAATCAAATTTCATACCATAATCCTGTATGAATTGCCTGAAAGCAAAACAAGTTAGAATTATTTCTGTCCAGCTTCTTGGACTGATATCTATATGGAATTAGTTATAAATGAACATAGGAAACAACATTTCATATAAGTTACCTTAAGAACCAGTTTATAAGAGGATGGGCGGAGTGATAGCCCAGCGGGTAGGACGTTGCCTTGCACGTGGCCGGCCTGTGCCGGCCCGGTTCGATCCCGGCATCCCATATGGTCCCCGAGCACCGCCAGGAGTCATTCCTGAGTGCAGAGCCAGGAGTGACCCCTGAGCATTGCGGTGTGACCCAAAAAGAGAAAAAAAAAAAAAAAAAAAAAGAACCAGTTTATAAGAGGCCATAGGAAGACCATTTGTTTTGTTTTTGGGCCACAACTGGCAGTGCTCAGGGCTTACTCCTAACCCTGTGTTCAGAGATCATTCCTAGTGGACTTGAAGCACCATCTGGGATGCCAAGGATCGAGCCTGGATTGGCTGTGTACAAGGTAAATGCCCTACCTGTTGTGCTATATCACTCTGGTCCTAGCAATACCATTTATAATACCTAAAAATGAAAGACAAGTCTGGAGTAATGAACAGCGGGTAGGGTGTTTTCCTTGCATATAGCTGACGTGGGTTCGATTCCCAGCATTCCCTATGGTCCTCTGAACACCACCAGGAGTAATTCCTAAGTGCAGAGTCAGGATAACCCCTGGGCATCACTGTGTATGACCCCAAAAGAAAACAAAATTGAAATAGAGAATTGGCCTTTTTAGTGTGAACCATGATCAGGGCGATGGCACTGGGAGAGAGTTATCCCTAGATATTTTCATTTTCACGTCTCTTTGGGGGATCAATCAAGCAGTGGTCAAGGACTCCCCAGAGATAACCAGGGAGACCAGATCAAGCCAGGGCCCGAGAATATGGTGCTGTGGTGCTCTGGAGTCCCCAGGGTCACAACCAGTGTGTGTGTGTGTGTGTGTGTGGGGGAGCATAGGGTGTTGGACTGAAAGGTCTGCATGCACACACAACCCCAGGCTTTCTCCCCTGCCCTCAAAGATCTGGCTGAAATATACTCTGGTTGAGGGAGGAGAGACAGCACAGCAGCTAAGGCACTTGCCTTACATGCAGACAACTCAGATTCAATCCCCAACACCCCAATGATCCTGTGAGCCCACCAGGACTGATGGCCAAGCATACAGCCAGAATTAAGTGCTGAGCATTACCAGGTGTGGCCCCAAGACAAACAACAACAACAACAACAATAACAACAACAACAACAACAAAAGCTACTCTATCAAAATCTGAGTAATATGGGTACAGAGAGACTAAGGGAAAAATGAGTTTGGTATTCTAGTTTTTAGTTCTACATCTTGACACAAAAATCAGATTGTTTTTATTTAGGAGAAAAACAGATTTCTGAGTTAGTTTTTCATTCCTTAACCAAACAGGACATTTTAGATCAACTGAGGATGTTTATAGATACAAATTATATACTTTGACCCTGAAATTTCCACTTTACCTCCTTGATAAAAGTCGGTAAGCTTAACAAACAGGACATAACAAACCTGCTATCACTACACAAAACATTTTTTTCTCCTATCTTAAAGTTTTACAGTTTTCACAAACCCACTATTTTGTTCAAGAAACCACGATGTAAGTAAAGACTGAACCACCTCCAAAGGTATGAGAAAAGAACCCGAGGATTCATAGATCCAACACAGAATGAAAGAAATGGTCCAAATTATTTATCATGGCAGTGGTAGGGTAAGATACAGCGTTAATAATAAAGTTAATAATAAAGTTATATTTAACTTAATTCTTATATAAAGAATAAAGGCAACCTGGAAAAAAATATGCAAAATTACCACTCTAACAGAAAGCACAGTATGGCAGACAAAAAAAGAGTCACAGAAAATGTTCAGGTTGCATTATTATTCTTGTGAATGAACAACAGATGTACTCTTAAAATTATTTTCTTAAATTAAATATAATGGATCTTCCTGAGCTTATAATATCTACAGTAAGAAACCAGTGATTATATGATTATATATATGTATATATACATATATATAATCATATATATGTATATATACATGTACATGTATGTATGTAGATATACACATATATACATATATGTATGTATGTATGTATATATATATATATATATATATATATATATATACTACACTGAAAACTAAATAACATGGTCATATCGATGACCTATACCACTACCACCATTACTCTTTCCTATTATTTTCTTTAAATATTCGCACAGTCGACATTATTAAATTCTCTGGTAAGTTTAAGTCTGCTCCCTTAATCCTTCTCTCCAGCATTAATTTAATTTTTTTAATAAAACAACACAATGCAACAAAATTAGTGCCAAAAAGTATAATAATTGAAATACTATAAACAAGTAGTAACACATTATGTTTTGATAATTAGTTATTTAAAAAACATGTTGGCTGTCAAATGGCTGGCAACAGTCTCCTTGCCAGTTGGCATATTTTCCAGTTACCTAAACACAGAAGTCAGCTGGGTGGCAAGTTCTCCTTCCGACCCCACTTGGCAGGCTTTTACCACGCACTGCAGGTTCTCTGTGGCCAGCCTTTTAACTAGGAAGAAAAATTACAGCATCACACAAACTGTGTCTGAATGGACCATCTGGACCCTCGTTTTATGAATACTCTTAATTTAGAAAAATATGTTGTTTTCTTAAGGTATGGACATGCTTTCATCATTTTAAAATAGAAAATCATTTTTTCTACACTGCATTTCCTGATCTTCCATATTAAGAAATATACAAAGCTTAGATTTATTTTTGATGACTTTTCATGTGAAAATAAAAAATGAATGTGAAGACAGATCTTTCTCTTAGAAAAGAGCTCATATTAAAAAGCACTGCGAGACCAAATTCTACAATCACTATACCAGCAAAAGACAGCTTTTTAATAATTCAGCTCATTTACAGATAAGCAGATTGTCTGATTATTTTGGGGGTGGGATGGGGGGGGGGGACTTTTTAGTACACCTGGCTGTGTGCATAGAGATCACTCTTAGAGACAGTTGGAAAACCGTAGGAAGTGCTGGGAATCAAAGTCGGATGGGTCAAAGGCAGGCCAAGTGCCTCGCCCTTATCTCCTGCACCATCTCTTGGCCCGCTAACAATACTGATTTCTTTCTTCTTTCCTTTTTTGAGGTTCATATCTGGTGATTTTATGGGATTATTCCTGGCTCTGCACCAGGAATCACTCCTGGCAATGCTCAGGGGACCATATGGGATGCTGGGGATTGCACCCAGGTCAGTAGCAAGCAAAGCAAATGCCCTACTGTTGAATCATCATTTTAGCCCCACAAGATTGATGCCTTAATTCATATTCCACTAACAAATGTAAGTATATAGCAAATTAAAAGTCAGTAATTTACCTATACTTTAAAACTAGTTCCACAGACATCTATAAAACCACTATCTGTGATGCTATCTTTTTTTTTTTTGTTTTGGCTTTTGGGTCACACCCGGCAATGCTCAGGGGTTACTCCTGGCTCTGCACTCAGGACCAACTCCTGGTGGTGCTCGGGGGGACCATATGGGATGCCGGGGATCGAACCCAGGTCGGCCACGCAAGGCAAACGCCCTACCCGCTAGACTATCGCTCTGGCCCCTGTGATGCTATCTTGCTTTCAAAATATATCATATAACATTAATTTTATTTTTCAGTTTTGAACAACACCTGACTGTACCTCAGGGATCACTCCTGATTGTGCTGAGGGTACTTACCATATGGGGTGAGGTGTAGAGGATGTGAGCCTATGTTGGCCAAGTGCAAGGTAAACACCTGGATGTCTATCTCTCAAGAACTTTTTTTTTGCTTTTGGGCCACACTTGGAGGACTGCAGGGTTTATTTAAACATTTATCTAAATTTTGATGTTGGGCTTGTGTGCATGCATGCACGCATGCACACGCACACTGCCTCGCACGCGCCAACACACACACACACAAAACACACACACACACACACAAGCAGGGAAATACCAAGAAATAAAGTAGAAAATTCAATGTGTTACAAATGCAACTTAAATTGTAGGTTGTTTTTGACACATTAAATATCAGTAGCTGGAAAACAAAGTGCTTTATTTAAGAATAAGAAGCATTTCAGGCCTTCCCCCTGAGATCAGGGACAAGACAAGGTTGCCCCCTCTCACCTCTTTTATTCAATATAGTACTGGAAGTACTTGCCATAGCAATCAGAGAAGAAAAAGGACATCAAGGGCATCCAGATAGGTAAGGAAGAAGTCAAGCTATCATTATTTGCAGATGACATGATATTATACCTAGAGAACCCTAAACTCTCTACCAAAAAACTCCTAGAAACAATAGACACATATAGTAGAGTGGCAGGATACAAAATCAACACCCAAAAGTCAGTGGCTTTCCTATATACAAATAACGAAACAGAAGAAAGGGATATTAAGGAAACTATTCCATTCAAAATTGTGCCACAGAAAATCAAATACCTAGGAATCAACTTACCCAAGTATGTAAAGGACCTGTACAAAGAAACTACAAGACACTGCTCCAAGAGATAAAAAGAGGACACAAGGAAATGGAAACACATTCCCTGTTCATGGATGGGGAGAATCAACATTGTCAAAATGGTAATACTCCCTAGAGCTCTGTACAGATTCAATGCAGTCCCTATAAGGATACCCATGACATTCTTCAAAAGAAATTGACCAAACGCTCCTGAAATTTGTATGGAACAATAAACCCCCCAAGGATAGCTAAAGCAATCCTCCCGGAAAAAAGAAGATGGGAGGCATCACCTTTCCCAACTTCAAACTGTACTACAAGGCAGTAGTAATTAAAACAGCATGGTATTGGAATAAAAACAGACCTGTGGACCTATGGAATAGAACTGAGTATCCTGACACCCAACCTCAAACACATGATCATTTAATCTTTGATAAAGGTGCAATGAGTCTAAAATGGAGTAAGGAAAGCCTCTTCAACAAGTGGTGTTGGGAAAACTGGGCAGCAACATGTAAAAAAATGAATTTGGACCTGTGTCTAACACCGTGCACAAAAATCAGATCAAAATGGATTAAAGATCTCAATATCAGACTTGAATCCATAAAGTACATTGAAGAAAATATAGGAAAAACCCTCCACGACATTGAAGCTAAAGGCATCTTCAAAGGTGAAACATCACTAACAAAGCAACTAGAAGAAAAGATAAACATATGGGACTACATGAAACTAAAAAGCTTCTGCACCTCAAAAGAAACAGTGACTAAGATACAAAAAGCAGTCCACAGACTGGGAAAGAATATTCACCCAATACCCATCTGATAAGGGGTTAATATCCAGGATATATCAGGCACTGGTAGAACTTTACAAGAAGAAAACAAACAACCCCATCAAAAAATGGGGAGAAGAAATGAACAGAAACTTCAGCAAGGAAGAAATTCGAATGGCCAAAAAAACATATGAAAAAATGCTCATCATCACTAATCATCAGAGAGATGCAAATCAAAACAACAATGAGATACCACTTTACACCACAGAGACTGGCACATATTCAAAAGAGGCAAGAACAACAAGTGCTGGCGTGGATGTGGGGAAAAAGGGGACACTCATCCATTGTTGGTGGGAATGCCGGCTGGTACAGCCTTTCTGGAAAACAATATGGACTTTCCTCCAAAGACTAGAAATTGAACTCCCATTTGACCCAGCCATACCACTCCTGGGAATCTACTCTGGGAAACCAAAAATACGCAGCGGAAACACCATCCCTACTTTTATGTTCATAGCAGCATTATTCACAATAGCCAGAATCTGGAAGCAACCAGAGTGCCCGAAAATCGATGACTGGATAAAGAAGCTTTGGTACATCTACACAATGGAATACTATGGAGCTGTTAGGAAAAATGAAGTTATAAAATTTGCCTATAAATGGATGGACATGGAGAAGATTATGTTGAGCGAAATTAGCCAGAAGGAGAGAGACAGATACAGAATGACTGCATTTATTTGCATGGCATAAATATATATGTACATATTATGATACCAATATCCAAGGTCAAGTGAAACATATATCAGGAGGTCTTGTCAAAGGTGGAAATTATCACAAACGTGTGGGAGTCAGAGTTTAGGTAAGACAGAAAATGGAACAGGGTGCTAATAATAGTCGAGGGTACTAATGCCAACCTAGAACTGAGCATTAAATAGAGGCAAAAGGATACACATGACAACCTTTTAATGTACTGTAATCCATAGTCTGGAAGGGAAGGAAAAGAGAAAGAGAGAGAAAGGGAAAGAAATAAAGAACCTGCCATGGAGCAGGGCTGGGGAAGGGGAGGGGAACCGGGATGTTGGTGGTGGGAGATGGGCACTGGTGGAGGGACAGGAGCTGAAACACTGTATGACCAAAAACCCAAACATGAACTTTTTTAATTGTAAAAAAAATAAAAAAAAAA